>CAXEFP010001354.1:0-17785 GCA_963995525.1 Escarpia spicata | reverse complement strand
CAAAATAACTCTTTCCAACGCGAAGTACAACTATATCTTAATCTGATTTTGGCGACTCTTTCTCGCTCCACTGATTACAAATGTTGAAATCAACATTTCGCAGAAATTATAATGTTTTTGAATCGGCGCTCTTAACAAATCGTTGTGCTGCGTGTTTATTGTTTTGACAACTTTATCGGTACGGATAAACACGCTGCTTGGGGCGATCCATACATTTGGTTTTATCGTAGACAACCATTTTTAGGTTTCCCTTTCTCTCTTAGAAATTGTATCCAAAGCATTTCGTTAAACTGTTGTATTAAACACCTGCTGACACACAATACGTGCCGACACTGTCCAATGCACCACCAAGAAGTGAATCGACGACTTGTAATTTTGAGTAACAGCTCCACAATTATGGAATGCACTGTCAGCAAACATTCGGTCATCCAGAACACAGACTGGTTTTATGAAATCATTATCGATTTATTTTGGTACAATTCATTTTGTATATATGTATCTTTCAAACTAATCATTTAATTGTGTGTTTTATTGTGATGGACAAGATTCGAATATTTAGTATTAACCTTTATATATACATATATACATATATATATATATATTAGTGTGCTCGTATTGAATCACTCTAGTTGTACCTACAGCATTTCAGTCCACCAAGTGGGAATAAGTGTTTTAACATTACAATATTATTTATATTATTATTATTAAGATAACTCAGAAGAACAACATCTAATTTGCACGGCTGGCAAAGTCTGTAGCTACGTTATATTCTCATACCCGGGTTCTGGTTTTTACAATGTCGTAAATTGGTTGGCACAACATGGAACACAACGGAGTCTTTACTGTTTCGTGTTACCTTTCACATATAAGTGTAAAATATCAACGTAAGCGACACGTACCAGATACGTGTTGTGACAGCTTTGTATGATTTTTAGCTCGTTCGTTTTGCATTCGTTCGTTCATCTCGTTCATTTTGCACCTTACTGCGAGTGCGTGGCCCATTTATCTTCTGTTTGTGCCAATGTTTTATTTTTTATAAAAGCATGCTTGGTGGAATAGTTTGCGCCATCATTCCAGGGATCATCTACAAATTACGTGAAAACGATCCTACGCCCGTTGTAAACCCCTTACTCATCATGTCTGACCCCCTTCCCCGCGTACGCAGTAGGCAATACGCAGCAGGTTTGTTCAAGTATATATGCAATATGCTTATCATGCGTACAGTAAGCAATTACTTAGACCCCCTTTCGCAGGTATGCCCAGCTAGGCTTTCGAAAATGATGTAAATACGGCATCTTTGTGACATATTAAATGAATCGCTCTTTTCTCGTAGATGAACTTTCTTACAGTTATATAAACTACTAATTTAACGCCACTGATCTGGCACGAAAATAAAATAGCAATGAATATCTTGTTTGTTCAGCTTTCGTGCAATTAAGGTGCTTCTCTGTTTTGACTAAGCCGCCCTTATTTCGTTTTCAATTCGGTAAGCGACATCCACGGAAGCAACTGCTGATATAATCCGATATCCGCTATTGACAATAATATAACTTTGCGACTTTGAACACTGCGAAAGCTAACTACGACCAATAATGAAATCAGGCTTCCTGCAACGCGGACCATGTAACGTGTTGAAGTAAATAATTATATACTATTATTGTCCATCATGAATAGAAAGAACGCAAAACATAATCTGGGACTTACCATCTCTGCTCGTAAATCCGAATGGTAGACGCTGACTTGTTACGAAAATGCGATTCAACGTCTTTACTCGACGAGACGTTAAAGTGAGCGAACTGTTCCGCTCGACCACTCGGCAACACTGTGTCATTCCACGGACAGCCACGGTTAAATAACATCAGAGCGTCTTGTTCCGCTCTATGATTTCCATTGACGTAGACCAATTATGTACCTTACTGGGTACGCGCCAACTTGTTTCGGTGTAACTGCGTATTCTTAGGGGTCCCTTATTTAGTTTGGTTCCTTGGCTTTGTCCATTGCACTTGTATTATCTTCCAAACAACGCTGGGCATACATCGAGACCTGTGGGCAGGAAGTTAAGCTTCAATGGACACCAGCTGTATACGGAGGGGCACCAAGTTAGGCACAAGCAGTGCGTAGCACAGTTGGTCTTGGTCTCTACACTGTTACAAAGTTCTGGAAGGTGGTCCAGTTGTGGGTTTTGAAAGGATCTGGCGCTAATCCGGGCCACATAACCTCTGACTGTGGCAAAGCAATGTATGGATAGTTCGAAAAGTTCGACTGATTTTTCCAATAACGGCGTCATATTACATCAAACAAACTTCATTACAATTGGTGCTCGGCTTTGTCACGGCTGTATACACTGGCATCTTCAATGGCTGAACCGGGCGTCAAATTCCTTTAAAGTACAACCAATGATCCTACTTTAATTCACACACGCACGCACACACATACGACACGCTTGCATCGCAGGATCGTCATTTTTCTGCGTTGCGTGTGACGCGTGCACCTGGCCGGGCGCGGTTAGATTTTATTGGATGACGTTAATCGACTGTAAAATAACCGGATCTCACGGCCAGTCGATTTGTATCTTAACAGGGATATACTCCCATCTATAAATCTAAAGTTCTTGTATAGCGCAGCATATCCCGACCTTATAAAAGCGCTTTACACTTTACTCCCTGGCAGACCTTTTCAATCGAACATCATCTCGACGTCTCTGGGAAGCATCCAGTCTCGCTGCGATTAATGCGCAAAGACTATTCGTACACAAATATCCACCATTATCTATAACCAGGTAGTCATCCACGCAGCTCAGTGAACTGAAGCAATGTAGAATGAACGAACTTGCCCATGGTTCGACACCGCAGCACAGGATTCGAACCCGGGTTCTCTTGGTTGAGAGTCCGAAGATCTGGCCACTGCACCACGGCGCTCCACGTTACATAACGTGATGTGCAGTTTCAGTTGATTATGAACAAATCTGCTGAAACCCGCTGAAATAATACCACCAATTGTAATATAGGGAGACCGGAGCTATTTGAAATATACAAAAGACTAATTTGAAACACCTCTCTACCATCACAACAAGGTACACGCATGCGTTAGCGTACCAATGTACTTAGATGACGCATACGTAGCTAGTGCACACAATTGTATGTATTCGAGTTGTGATTAGATATACTTTAAAATTGCCGTTTCGAAGCTTGATGGAGTGATTTCAGTTCACTTCTGTCAAGAGATGGAATGATAAGCGCGCTGAACAATCTACTACGGATGTGATACCGCGATATGAATCCAACTCAGCTGAGTTGCACAAAACATGTTTTATCTTAACTTCTTTTATATACACGAACTTTCGTTTTACCTTACCGGACCCATCTGATGGGAAAATGTGCGACCAGCAATTACAGATTATCATCAAACGGTTATATCCCCAGGGAAGCCATTAAAAGCTTTCTGCGTGCAAAGTATCGAAATCATCTCACCTAGGCTACAGTAATTCACGAGTAACGAACGATACAACAATGCGAGTTGTCAAGTCATATACAGGTGGTTCGAAAAAAGCATCATGCTTTAATGTCACCACATCTAAAAAATACTACACACGAGTATACCATCATTTACCAGCTGAAGTAACAGTGTTGGTGTTTCCATAATCGGACACGTCGCAGCATGAACGTCACCAATTGACGGCCCTCGTCTGTAGAGCAACACAGTTGTTTACCAGTATAGTTCTATTACGGTTGGCTGATTTAAGAGAGAGGTTGTCAGTTCCGTTACCCGAAATCAGTCAGGATGGTAATTATTAGTAGGCACTTCGCTGAATTTGTTGTCTTGTGCGTGGGAACACAGCGAAATCGCCGAATAACAAAGGACCGTGCTGTTAAACCGAACCAGCGTTACTGCCAATAAGACATTATCAAATGCAATTTGGCATGCAGTATACCTTCAACATTTATTCTGGTATTAAGAACATAAAATTAAAACGAGGAATCCGAATTTTGAACAGCCATATAAAGAGTTTATGTTACAATTTTGCAAATGCCGTAGTAATCTGGAATACTATATATTGTTTAGTTTTGTTTATTTACTAATAACGATGCCTCTCATTGGCGATGTTCGTCATTCATGGTGTTGCTGAATGACCTCTTGGGTGTACATTGGATTCTAGTTCATCTTTGTTCCACATGACCCTCACTCCCTCCATCCCACTGTGCGATATATACAGTAGCTCTCTGGCCCAATGACCACTGGTCGTGGTCACGTACTTTGGAACTATTATGTATTTATCGCTGTGATTATGTGCGTGTGGGCGTGGTAAATGGAACACTTCAACGTCTTTAATCTAATCACGATAGCCTTTAGTGAACCTAACAATGTTGCACTGTATGGCATCAACGATTGTAAGGTATTAAGGTACTAAGTCAGGGAATGACTATCTAAGACCTATGCATATTGTTTACTGCAGGACACAACTCGTTGAGCCAAATATCTTTGTGTATGACCCAATTATATGTGTAGTGCAGCATGCTGTCTGGACCGCGGAGGAACAGACGTACAATGCAGGTGTTCATCTGGAGTGTAGACCATAACCTCTCACGGATAAAACCCTTCACGATTTTAGAGGAACTTCTAAATACATAAGATTTTGAAAGACGTGTGATGTGTCAAAGTTGTGCCACGTGACAACAAAACCCCTCACGGACATACAGCTGTTTGAAAGTTGTTGTAGGCAGATATAATTTCACATTGTTCATTTTCACAGCAAGCACCCAAAACATAAGTAATGATTGCCCTGTCTGTATCACAAATCAACCTCTCATCATGTAAAACGCTGCTAGAAATTGTCGACCAAGGAGAAGCATAACTTTATAAGTATTTTTACTTATATGTATTTTGAAATCCGAACACAAAGACGTCGGTGTTCCATTGGAGGCTCGCTACGAACTGGTGATATCATTAAATGAGTAAATTATCAGCAGCCAATCTTAACACAAAAAAACGCCCCATTTGTGTGACTGAATGAAGCATAGTTGCCGGTTTTGAAATTACGACAATATTGATTGACATCAATCGTGTTTTTATCGGCTTAACAAATCGTCACTCCACCTGGTTTATTCACTGCCGATCTTATTGGTAGCCTACAGACGTGATATTGCCAGCTAAACATATACCTCTCGCAGTTAACTAGAAGTGTGCCGTGTGTAATTATATGCAAGTTGCGTTGCCGCCCAACATTCATCCTCAGATCGAATGATCGCGCTATGATTATATGCATTGTGTAGCCGAATTATTAGCATAACTCGCCGTGCATATCGGCCGACACGACAAAGGATCGCAACACCCCATTTGAGCAACAAAATGGAACATATTTGGCAGTTTTGAAAATCCGACAATACGGTTTGACATCAATTGTGTTCTTATCGGCTTAACAAATCGTCGCTCCACCTGGTTTATTCACAGTCGATCTTATTAGTAGCCTATAGACGTGTCATTGCCAGCTAAACATATATCTCTCGCAGTTAGCTAGAAGTGTGCAGTATGTAATTATATGCAAGTTGCGTTGCCGCCCAATATTCATCCTCAAATAAAATGATCACGCTATGATTATATATGCATTGTGTAGCCGAATTATTAGCATAACTCGCCGTGCATATCGGCCGACATGAAAAAGGATCGCAATAATAATAAGACGAACCGCTGAAATTACCACGAGCCACAACTATTGTATTAACGCTATGCCATACTATTTCGAACTAGCGTACCACAACGCTGTCACGGGTACGACAATACATACATAGGCACCTACTTATAACCCCGTTCACACTAGCAGTTTTAATTCGGTGCGAAGCCGGATTCGCTCCCATGGAGCGTTCATACTACAAAATCTAAACCGGCTCAATGAGTTAAACCGGTTTAAACTAATCCGCCTCCTTGAGGGGGTTTCGCACCGCATTAGTTTTATCCCGGTTCAAATTGCTAGTGTGAACGCAAATTGACTGAAAATACATATGTGTGTGTGCGTGCGTGCATGCGAATGTGTGCATTCGTGCGTGTGTGTGTGTGCGTGCGCACGTGTGTACGATTTTGCATGTATGTATATATATGCATATATGTATGTATGTATGTATGTATGTATGTATGTGTGTGTGTGTGCGTGTGCGTGTGCGTGTGCGTGCGCGCACGTGCGTGCGTGCGTGCGTGCGTGCGTGCGTGCGTGCGTGCGTGCGTGCGTGCGTGCGTATGTATGTTTGCATGCATGAAGTCGCCCTCGTGTCCTTGACCCATCCACTCTCTGGTCATCTTTCTTTGCCAGCCGTTCTCCTTCCATTCTCTCCACTTGTCCTGCCCACCTTGGTCGAGTCACTGTATCTATATAACAAAACATAATGTAGACGTGTATGCATGTACGTGTATATGTATGCCTGTATGAATGATGCGTGTGTATGTATGCCTGTACGAATGATGCCTGTGTATGTATGGCTGTATGAATGATGAGTGTGTATGTATGCCTGTATGAATGATGCGTGTGTATGTATGCCTGTATAAATGGATGTATACGTGCACGCCAGCCATGGCTCGTCAAATCGTGATAACAATCCGATTAAGGCGCACGATTACAACGAACATTATTAACGGCAAATTTGTTCCCACTGCTTCAATTTGTGATCATCTGTCGGAAACCGAAAAAACACGATTTTGAAAAAACTCCGACGATTACAACCAGAAACAAAACAAATCCCTATTATTTAAGCTGGCGGAAATGGAGCCGATTTCGCCAGATGAGTCCAGATCGAAAACTTACGCGAGACTTACAGGTCCTATTGTAACTATATTTTCACTGCAGAAGAAAAACAATCACGAAACGAACTGTACAAAAACAAAACACTAATACACATGTCTAAAAACTTAAAGTTGTGTCAGCAGTGGGACGGAATATTCATACTAGCGTAGAACCCACCCTAAATATAGCATAACGTTTTCTACATATTTCTATAAACACATCCTTGATTGAAAATTGGTGAATAATTAGTCCATAAGTCATGGCTAGTGGTGTACTTGGTAATCTGGGTGTGGCATTCGATACGACCGACCATTACAGTATAAATGGTGCCAAGTATTGTGGCCAACGACCAGTGGTTATAATCCATTACTGACTCAAACAATAGACGCACGAATCGTTCAACAGCTTTGCCCACAACTAGTTATTACCGATATCAATGTTCCACTTAGCCTCGATTATCCAGGCGCCTTGAGGTGGCAGCATTGGTCCCTCACTACGGCCTGGGTTATTAAGCTAAGGAAAATAAACTTATTATTAAACTTATAAGCTCAAGCCAATGTTACCGGTAGGGGGCTTTACCACAGATTCGGGTAAAGACGATGATTGGCTCTCACACCAACAATGAAACAACAAAGTAAACGAGGATACACTTTCATCAGATAATACCATACTGTAACAACATGGCACACAAAAATAAACCGACATTAAACGTTTTTGTAGTTTAGTGCCTTTTAATCACATGCATATTCACTAGGTTGCAGCTCTCATGGTTGTCAAACAAGTAGGCAGTCAACACGCGACTCTGAGCCAGGCGAGAATCGGCTAAGCGAGACTACGGTCCACTGCAATTATCGCGGCCGGATACGATTAGCCCGGTAGCAGACCGCCGATATATATATACACGACTAATAATTGTAGGTTTCGACGACGCATGAAACGTCACATTCTTCGCCCGTAATCGTCTACAACCATTCATGCGTGCACGCACACACGCATACACACACCCATTATACACATACACGCACGCTCGCACGCGCGCACACACTCTCACACTCACCACGCACGCGCGCGCACACACACACACGCTCTCTCTCTCTCTCTCTCTCTCTCTCTCTCTCTCTCTCTCTCTCTCTCTCTCTCTCTCTCTCTCTCTCTCTCTCTCTCTCTCTCTCTCTCTCTCTCTCTCTCTCTCTCTCTCTCTCTCTCTCTCTCTCTCTCTCTCTCTCTCTCTCTCTCTCTCTCTCTCTCTCTCTCTCTCTCTCTCTCTCTCTCTCTCTCTCTCTCTCTCTCTCTCTCTCTCTCTCTCTCTCTCTCTCTCTCTCACACACACACACACACACACACACACACACACACACACACACACACACACACACACACACACACACACACACACACACACACACACACACACACACACACACACACACACACACACACACACACACACACACACACACACACACACACACACACACACACACACACACACACACACACACACACACACACACACACACACACACACACACACACACACACACACACACACACACACACACACACACACACACACCACACAAACACACACACATATGTTTATGTACATATACACATGTATGTATGTATATGTATATATATATATATATATATATATGTATGTATGTAGGGTATATATACACACACGCACACGCACACACGCACACACACACACACACGCACACACACACACATATGCGTTATAACAAAATTAGGCATCATCATCAAAACTCTTCTTGGCGATATTATCACAAATTATTAAATGTTGTACCCGTTGAATTTTTGTTTACAACAATAAGGAAATCGTGCAACCGAGAAGTTCAAACAGTAACCAACCTTACATCCCTATAAAAATAAAAGTGAAACGACATTACGCCGTTTATATTGTGTGTGTGTCAATCGGTTGAACAGATAAACTGTATCATGTAATTTAATCGTAATTGCCAGTTGTCAGGGTGGTGCGTTATTGTACAAGAAATGCATTATATACCACTCGGAGCTCGTTCTCACGGGTGGTAGTCACATACGGCGAAGTCATTTACTATTTTTATTCAGCTGACTTCCATACATTGCGTAGGATATATATCCGGGGTCGTGTACGTAGTCACCACTTTGGCTTGCTAGGATGAGTGGACTTTGAATTCAAAGAGATGACTCGGGATTTGATAGGACTTGGTGGTCATTCGCTTGTGTCGTAATACTTGACAGATTATAACTTGCTAACAGGTCTGGAACTATGTAGTGCACGAATTCTGAGCTTAATTTCCGAGGATTTATCTTATTGTTAAGTTATGACACGTCATAAATAATGCCACCCGATCTTACCTAAATCATAAACCACTCCAGTCTGGAGTGGACGAGTTGTTTGCACTATATCGTGTTTTCTTCCTTAAAAGCTGTGATTCTAACCAGTTAATAAGTCATCATGTTCTGTTTGAGAAGTTGGTGTTTTCACCAATATGTCACCGTGTTCTGTCTGAGACGCTGGTGTTCTCACCAATATGTCACCCTGTCCTGTCTGAGAAGCTGGTGTTCTCACCAATATGTCACCCTGTCCTGTCTGAGAAGCTGGTGTTCTCACCAATATGTCACCCTGTCCTGTCTGAGAAACGGGTGTTCTCACCAATATGTCACCGTGTTCTGTCTGAGAAGCTGGTGTTCTCACCAATATGTCATCGTGTCCTGTCTGAGAAGCGGGTGTTCTCAGCAATATGTCACCCTGTCCTGTCTGAGAAGCTGGTGTTCTCACCAATATGTCACCGTGTCCTGTCTGAGAAGCGGGTGTTCTCACCAATATGTCACCCTGTCCTGTCTGAGAAGCTGGTATTCTCACCAATATGTCACCCTGTCCTGTCTGAGAAGCTGGTGTTCTCACCAATATGTCACCCTGTCCTGTCTGAGAAGCGGGTGTTCTCACCAATATGTCACCGTGTTCTGTCTGAGAAGCTGGTGTTCTCACCAATATGTCACCGTGTTCTGTCTCAGACGCTGGTGTTCTCACCAATATGTCACCGTGTCCTGTCTGAGAAGCTGGTGTTCTCACCAATATGTCACCCTGTTCTGTCTGAGACGCTGGTGTTCTCACCAATATGTCACCCTGTCCTGTCTGAGAAGCTGGTGTTCTCACCAATATGTCACCCTCTCCTATCTGAGAAGCTGGTGTTCTCACCAATATGTCACCCTGTCCTTTCTGAGAAGCGGGTGTTCTCACCAATATGTCACCGTGTTCTGTCTGAGAAGCTGGTGTTCTCACCAATATGTCACCGTGTTCTGTCTGAGAAGCGGGTGTTCTCACCAATATGTCACCGTGTCCTGTCTGAGAAGCGGGTGTTCTCACCAATATGTCACCCTGTCCTGTCTGAGAAGCTGGTGTTCACACCAATATGTCACCGTGTCCTGTCTGAGAAGCGGGTGTTCTCACCAATATGTCACCCTGTCCTGTCTGAGAAGCTGGTATTCTCACCAATATGTCACCCTGTCCTGTCTGAGAAGCTGGTGTTCTCACCAATATGTCACCGTGTTCTGTCTGAGACGCTGGTGTTCTCACCAATATGTCACCCTGTCCTGTCTGAGAAGCTGGTGTTCTCACCAATATGTCACCCTGTCCTGTCTGAGAAGCTGGTGTTCTCACCAATATGTCACCCTGTCCTGTCTGAGAAGCGGGTGTTCTCACCAATATGTCACCGTGTTCTGTCTGAGAAGCTGGTGTTCTCACCAATATGTCACCGTGTTCTGTCTGAGAAGCGGGTGTTCTCACCAATATGTCACCGTGTCCTGTCTGAGAAGCGGGTGTTCTCACCAATATGTCACCCTGTCCTGTCTGAGAAGCTGGTGTTCTCACCAATATGTCACCGTGTCCTGTCTGAGAAGCGGGTGTTCTCACCAATATGTCACCCTGTCCTGTCTGAGAAGCTGGTATTCTCACCAATATGTCACCCTGTCCTGTCTGAGAAGCTGGTGTTCTCACCAATATGTCACCGTGTTCTGTCTGAGAAGCTGGTGTTCTCACCAATATGTCACCGTGTTCTGTCTGAGAAGCTGGTGTTCTCACCAATATGTCACCCTGTCCTGTCTGAGAAGCGGGTGTTCTCACCTATATGTCACCGTGTTCTGTCTGAGAAGCTGGTGTTCTCACCAATTTGTCACCGTGTTCTGTCTCAGACGCTGGTGTTCTCACCAATATGTCACCGTGTCCTGTCTGAGAAGCTGGTGTTCTCACCAATATGTCACCCTGTCCTGTCTGAGAAGCTGGTGTTCTCACCAATATGTCACCCTGTCCTGTCTGAGAAGCTGGTGTTCTCACCAATATGTCACCGTGTCCTGTCTGAGAAGCTGGTGTTCTCACCAATATGTCACCCTGTCCTGTCTGAGAAGCTGGTGTTCTCACCAATATGTCACCCTGTGCTGTCTGAGAAGCTGGTGTTCTCACCAATATGTCACCCTGTCCTGTCTGAGAAGCGGGTGTTCTCACCAATATGTCACCGTGTTCTGTCTGAGAAGCTGGTGTTCTCACCAATATGTCACCGTGTTCTGTCTCAGACGCTGGTGTTCTCACCAATATGTCACCCTGTCCTGTCTGAGAAGCTGGTGTTCTCACCAATATGTCACCCTGTCCTGTCTGAGAAGCTGGTGTTCTCACCAATATGTCACCCTGTCCTGTCTGAGAAGCTGGTGTTCTCACCAATATGTCACCGTGTCCTGTCTGAGAAGCTGGTGTTCTCACCAATATGTCACCCTGTCCTGTCTGAGAAGCTGGTGTTCTCACCAATATGTCACCCTGTGCTGTCTGAGAAGCTGGTGTTCTCACCAATATGTCACCCTGTCCTGTCTGAGAAGCTGGTGTTCTCACCAATATGTCACCGTGTTCTGTCTGAGAAGTTGGTGATCTCAGCAATATGTCACCCTGTCCTGTCTGAGAAGCTGGTGTTCTCACCAGTATGTCACCGTGTCCTGTCTGAGAAGCTGGTGTTCTCACCAATATGTCACCCTCTCCTGTCTGAGAAGCTGGTGTTCTCACCAATATGTCACCCTGTCCTGTCTGAGAAGCGGGTGTTCTCACCAATATGTCACCGTGTTCTGTCTGAGAAGCTGGTGTTCTCACCAATATGTCACCGTGTTCTGTCTGAGAAGCGGGTGTTCTCACCAATATGTCACCGTGTCCTGTCTGAGAAGCGGGTGTTCTCACCAATATGTCACCCTGTCCTGTCTGAGAAGCTGATGTTCACACCAATATGTCACCGTGTCCTGTCTGAGAAGCGGGTGTTCTCACCAATATGTCACCCTGTCCTGTCTGAGAAGCTGGTATTCTCACCAATATGTCACCCTGTCCTGTCTGAGAAGCTGGTGTTCTCACCAATATGTCACCGTGTTCTGTCTGAGACGCTGGTGTTCTCACCAATATGTCACCCTGTCCTCTCTGAGAAGCTGGTGTTCTCACCAATATGTCACCCTGTCCTGTCTGAGAAGCGGGTGTTCTCACCAATATGTCACCGTGTTCTGTCTGAGAAGCTGGTGTTCTCACCAATATGTCACCGTGTCCTGTCTGAGAAGCGGGTGTTCTCAGCAATATGTCACCCTGTCCTGTCTGAGAAGCTGGTGTTCTCACCAATATGTCACCGTGTCCTGTCTGAGAAGCGGGTGTTCTCACCAATATGTCACCCTGTCCTGTCTGAGAAGCTGGTATTCTCACCAATATGTCACCCTGTCCTGTCTGAGAAGCTGGTGTTCTCACCAATATGTCACCCTGTCCTGTCTGAGAAGCGGGTGTTCTCACCAATATGTCACCGTGTTCTGTCTGAGAAGCTGGTGTTCTCACCAATATGTCACCGTGTTCTGTCTCAGACGCTGGTGTTCTCACCAATATGTCACCGTGTCCTGTCTGAGAAGCTGGTGTTCTCACCAATATGTCACCCTGTTCTGTCTGAGACGCTGGTGTTCTCACCAATATGTCACCCTGTCCTGTCTGAGAAGCTGGTGTTCTCACCAATATGTCACCGTGTCCTGTCTGAGAAGCTGGTGTTCTCACCAATATGTCACCCTGTCCTGTCTGAGAAGCTGGTGTTCTCACCAATATGTCACCCTGTGCTGTCTGAGAAGCTGGTGTTCTCACCAATATGTCACCCTGTCCTGTCTGAGAAGCGGGTGTTCTCACCAATATGTCACCGTGTTCTGTCTGAGAAGCTGGTGTTCTCACCAATATGTCACCGTGTTCTGTCTCAGACGCTGGTGTTCTCACCAATATGTCACCGTGTCCTGTCTGAGAAGCTGGTGTTCTCACCAATATGTCACCGTGTCCTGTCTGAGAAGCTGGTGTTCTCACCAATATGTCACCCTGTCCTGTCTGAGAAGCTGGTGTTCTCACCAATATGTCACCCTGTGCTGTCTGAGAAGCTGGTGTTCTCACCAATATGTCACCCTGTCCTGTCTCAGACGCTGGTGTTCTCACCAATATGTCACCGTGTTCTGTCTGAGAAGTTGGTGTTCTCAGCAATATGTCACCCTGTCCTGTCTGAGAAGCTGGTGTTCTCACCAGTATGTCACCGTGTCCTGTCTGAGAAGTTGGTGTTCTCACCAATATGTCACCGTGTTCTGTCTGAGACGCTGGTGTTCTCACCAATATGTCACTATTAGACGGCCGTATCAACGCTAGGTTTGATTTGGAAGTACATGTCAGATGGCGCTACTGTCGGCGGTTTCGCCTGAAGTGACATTACACGCAACGTCAAAGCGTCGGTGGTCGTAGAGGACAGTATGGCTTACCGTTCTGGACCACTAATGGACAGGGATATTAAATATACATTTCAAGTGAAGTTGTATCTATCGGACATCACCAAGTTACATGTTTTTTTTAATGAGTATCTCCCATCTGGCCATAGACAGCCGGGCTGAATGCTTCAAACGTGTTGCTGCTGTTTTGATCATATTCATGATCTTCGCCATATTCGCCGGTATATGTCACTTCCTGTTACTAAAACTATTGCAACAGCGCTTGTTAGCAGCAGACTTAACTAACGCAATTCCCTGCTTTATAATATCGCTAGCAAGGATATTACAAAACTTCAGCATGTCCAAAAATGTCTAGCAAGGGTAGTTACAAGATCTCCTCGTTTTTCTCGTTTTTAAAAGTATTTGCATTGACTTTCTGTACGATATCGTATAATATATAAGATCTGTACCATTACATACCAGACACTGTCCAGTAAGCAACCATCTTATTTACATTCACTGCTTACTCGATCATCTAGTTCTGACCAATGTTTTGTTCCTAGAGTCAACACTAACATTGGAACTATAGCTTTTTCTGTTGCTGCACCGACTCTTTGGAATATGCTCCCTCATAGTGTTAGATCAGTTGAAAATATTTAAAAATTCCGTCGTCATTAAAAAAAATTCTATACAATCTTGCATATCCACCATAGCCCCCTAGCGCGTTGACCAATCTGTTGACAAATGGAATACCGCTTATTGATTTTAAGATTGACCAATCCTTTTGTCTTGATTGTAACTGGATTCAAGAAAAACTGGATAGAGACACATTCTTAACGAAAACCGATTTGGATGTATCCTAGATGCACATATAATTAGCGGTGTAAATAGGATGTCTGGGATTTCGAGGCTAAAGTGACCGGCGAGGCGTTTAGATAAATAAAATCGCTATTATTATTTTATTATTATTACTTTATCACTTTACCTGGACTAATTATAATGTTAAGCTGTTTGGAATGTAACGTGCTTGTACATACCCGTGAACGGGGCAGCCGTCCCGGATTTGACGGTGTCAAAATAAAGTTTTATTATTATTAATAATATGCTGGCTGGAACAGTTCCTGGTGTACATTAATTAATTTTTTTCGATGGAGTGCTAACAAATGTTTAGAAAAATACTGCTTTTAGTGAAATAATTGGTTGTATTACGATTTTCGAAAGACAAAAACGAATATGGAATCCACTTATTTCTGCAGGGTCGTATTCAAAACGGGTCATTGACCCTGTACAGCAAGAGTGACCTATGGCCGGAACGATACACCGGTGCACGTGGGTGTATCGCGATATACACCGCATGGTACGGTACACGATACACAATATCCGTATCACGACACGTGGCGATACACGATAGCGGTAGGCAAATAGCATTCTCGTCACCTTTGCGAAGCAATAAACGTCCAGCGCAAATCACAATTGCATGTCTGTGTATCGATAACATATCGAGTTATAACTTGTAGTACGTGTATATGATCTAACTATAATCTATGTAAAATCTTTACGCAATATTCTGTTTTCAATGCGCACATGCAATTTGGACCTCATAGTAATGATTGATGACGTGACGTCTGCAGTATCGTTGCCTTGTCCGCGTGAGCACAGCCATTCGTGAGCAACAGCCCGCTTGCGATCCGGTCTCATTCGCCATTTCATCTGGATGTAAAGCTGCACGTTTGTTTCTGTTAGTAGAGTTGTAGAACTAAAACGTTCATTATTTAATAATAGTACTGATTTAAAGCCATTAAAAACAGTTTTCGTTTTCGTTTATTTTGACTCATGTTTGACCCGGGTTTAGTGCAACGCCAAACCGAGTAGGGCCTAGTAATGACGCGTTGCGAAACGCTGCGAGCTAGCAGACAACTCCTGAAGTCGCTTTAAGTTTATCAGTATTTCGTCAGTCGGTAACTATGTACAGACAACGGTATGAAATATGTCACTACAGTCAACTGCCGTGATAGACAACTGTCTACTCGATCTCGATACCGTTGTTACCAATTAATTACGTCATTGTCTAGCGTCTACCCCACAGCCGTTCGAGCGCGCCATCAGAAACTGGTTCGCTTAAATCGTTCACAATAAATAAACGAGTGTTTTACTGTTGTTGTTGTTGTTGTTGTTGTTGTTGTTGTTGTACCATTCTAGTCTATATCGCGATACGTATCGTGTCGTGACCCCTGTATCGCGATACGTATCGTACCGCGATACGTATCGTATCGCGAAGTAGTGTAACGTTCCGGCCCTAGGCAAGACACAACGCATTCAATGTTTAAACATCACTTTCCCATAGTGATTAATACAAACATGCATAATTGCTAATATATTCGTTTAATTAGCTTAAATATTGCGTATGTTTACATGACTTGCATCGCTCGTTATTAAAAATAATATAATAATGTTTTTATTTCAGACAAAAGTCCATATGTACATACAATACAAGTAAATAAAAAAATAATAAATAAATAAAATACAAAGATATAGACACATATGAAATAAAAAAAATAGATTGTTAATAAAAATATATATAAAATGTGCTTTCAACTTTACGAATACAATTGGGTAGTCCACTATTTAAACATAGGACTTCTAAAATGTATACCAGTATAAACATAATTAACAAAAAGTGGATTTTCAGACTGTTGTAGACGAAATAATAAGCTATATATGGATAAACGCATACGTTCATTAACAGATTTAACACAGTTTGTAGCAAACATAAAACTTGCACTACAGCGTCATGACAAATTGTGTAAAATTCTAAAACTGTTGGTATAGGCAATAGTAATACCTTTCAAACTCTGTTTTTTTTATTTATACGAAAGACTTGAGGTGTACATAGCACCACAGTAAGAGAGAAATGGGTAAGTTTTAATGGTAGAGCTGCAAAGGTGAAATTTTCGTTCTAAGACGTTGGCTCGAACATATAGGCATCTTTTCTGTCTGGCAATGTCGTCATCGCCAGTAAGATTATTGTTAATTATATGACCCAGATATTTACATTTAATTGTGTGTGGTAATGGAGGATTATTGAGAGTGACAGGGTGAATATTATTCATGTCCTGAGGTTTGTTGTCAATAACCATACAATACGACTTGTTGGCATTATATGTTATGTTAAACATTTCGCCATACTTGGCACAACAATCTGTTAGTTTTGTCAACCCAGAAACCCTAAGTGAACAAATACAGAGATTATCCCAATACATCAAATGATTCATTATGGTGCCTGCATAAAGACATCCAATTTGTATTTTGTTAAGATTTACACTTAAGTCATCCATGTACACATTAAGGAGTTGTGGAGAAAGGATTCCACCTTGTTTAACACCATTTGAGTGAATTTCTGGGTACTGTACCGGTGATACAGAATGCGCACAATGATAGCAGGACAGTCACGGTCAATTAGTTTAGTGAATAGCTTGCTATGGTTCACTTTGTCGAAGGCCTTGTGACATACATAGAAGAGCAATTCGCTATGTAGTGTCGAAAAAGTTCTTTTAATAGAAATATGAGCATCCTAGTTGAGTGATGCTTTTTTAATTTCTTGTATTTCTTTAATATCAACCATCATTTGTTCATTAAATTGCATGTTGCTGCAATACATGTTGATCTTTTTAGTATGTGTTGGAGAGCCAGGTACAGAATTAAGCAGAGACTGGTAATGATGAAGCCACATATTCTTTACGTTTTCAGCACCACATGCACCGCCAACATTGATAGGATTTAGCAACTTGGCATTGTTCATTTGTTTTATATCTTTCCAGAAGTTTTGAAAGTCATCATTACTTAGTTTTGAAGCAAGTCGTTCGGCTTTAAGGGCTTCAGCATTTTTTCACAGACTCTTTCTTATTTTTATATTGAGCACGTTTAATTTTCATTACGTCATACAAAGGACCGTGTCGGGGACTCCCTGCAGACCGCCATATGAGAAACGATTCTAGCAAATTGGTGGGAGTCTCTGACCATCACGTTCCAACCAAGGATGGCGTGCTTCGAAGACATGCGCCTTAGTAGGTATTACTTCAGAGACATCCCTGAGTGAATTAATAATGTCTTCATAAAATTTGCACAGCAGTATCTATAATTATTGTTTTAGGTTGCCTCATTATCGGGGCGGATCCAGAGAGGGTATTCTAGGGGGAGCCCAAAAACTTCGACTGGCGGCCGACGCTGTCTTCGACCCACACAGAGAAGTCGACAACGAGGCTCCCCTTCCTG
>CAXEFP010001353.1:15000-39787 GCA_963995525.1 Escarpia spicata | reverse complement strand
GAGAGCGAGAGAGAGAGCGATGAGAGAGAGCGAGAGAGAGAGAGCGAGAGAGAGGAGAACGAGAGAGCGAGCGAGAGAGAGAGAGAGAGAGAAAGAGAAAGAGAGAGAGACGACGCCGTCTAAATGGTCGATAACGAGGATGTCGACAGAAGTAGACCCAATTGAATTGATCGTCCAGATACATCGTCACAGTTTCCGCTGCTAACAAAGACCATGGGATTATTGCCGAAGTTGCCTGGCTTGTACCAAAGACTCACAGTAAAAGGATTCGTTGCTGTCGAATATAAGAACGCAGCGTCCGCAGTTTCCTGGATTATCAGCATAATACAAAGTATAGGTAAGTTCTCGTTGGACCTGTAGCGCAGCATCTGGTCTTTAGGACCGCTCAAAACGCTTTTCACTTGACTCCCTGGCAAATCTGTTCAAGCGAACGACACTTCGACTTCTCTGGGAATTATATATTCACGCTGCAAATAATGTGCAAAGACTAGTCATGCGCAAATATGCACCAAAGTTCAAAAGGCGAAGCACGGGTTTCGAATTCGGGTTTTCTCAATAGAAAGCCCTGAAGTGATTGTTCGCTTGTATGCTACGCTAATTCACTCTTCCAGACACTCCGATTCCACGCACAAGTCAATACACAGTTGTAGGCGATTCACCAACTGGCGGTTTTAGTACGCGTATGATACAACATAGTTCCTAACCTTGTTATGAGGTATCACAATATCTCCCTCTGTGGAAAATAATAAAGAAAAAGAGTGTATCAATCAGACTGATGTGATACAAGATGAGATGTCATGTATAACAGTATGACTAAACGACTATACTAATATGGCAATATAACACGATAAAGTTCGTTGTATACTAGTAATTACGAAACTATAATTATTTAATATGACACATTCTGCTGCTAGTCATCTTGGAACCTCGATGGCTTCCGAATCGTCCGCCCGGATCGTCTGATTGTCGGCTCAGGTTGTGGCGCATCAACAGTGATCGTGTCGCCAGTCGTCAGGACAGGCGGCGTCACCTGATCATCGTCCGTGTCGTCATCTCGGAAGGTCACTCGTCGCCGTGCGTGCTCTGCGGGGTCTTTCAGAATGCTCCTAGGTCGATACCTGGCAAGCAGCTCCCTTAGGTGCGCCCTCGTTCTGCGCAGCCTCTTGCCGTTTGGCGTCTGCACAACGTATGACCGTGGCTCTGCGCACTGCGTCAAGATCTCGCCTAGGCACCACTGGTGAGTCTCTTTGTTGAGGATCCTCACGCACTGTCCGGCATGCAACGGAGTGAGCTCTGGACCCGCGTGTCGGTCGTGGTCGGTTATCATGCGCTCTCTGCGCTGCTGTAGCTGCTCGTTGTTCAGTTGCTAGTTCTGCTGCATCAGCACCGGATGGTGACTGGGTAGTGTCGTGCGGACAGGTCGGTTGAATAATAATAATAATATATTTTATTTGGTATAGCGCCACATCCAGTATTGTTCGTGGCGCTTCACAACATATTAAAATATAAAAAAATCGTAGAATTGCAATAAATATGTATATGTATATTAATTTAAATAAATATTAGTGGTAAAGAATAAAATAAATAAATACATACATATTGAATAATGTAGAATTTCTAAATAAACAAGTACATAAATATTAGTTATTCATCAAAATTAAATAATATTGATAATAATCAATCTAGCACAATAACTATATAAAATTAATAATAATAAATAATTTAGTAAAACATTTGATATAAAATAGTTTACGTGAGGAATAATGAATAATCATTATACGATTACGATAACTAATTAAAATTGGTTTTAGTAGAGGGCAGTGTTCATGTAGAGTGGCACTAATATGAAACACAAAAGAAATGTGTCTTCAGACGGCATTTGAAGCTGGCGAGAGTGTCACAGGTTTTAACAGCACTCGGTAAAGTGTTCCATAGGGACGCAGCAGCTACAGCGAACGAGCCGTCCCAGCCTTGATACGAGTGCGCTTCACTTCCAACATGTTACTGCTCGCAGAGCGCAGTGCTCTTGCCGGTTGATATGGGTGCACGAGTTCACAAAGGTATACGGGCGCGTCATTGTGCATGGCTTTGTACGTGAGTACCAGTATCTTGTAATCCACTCTGCGCGCAACAGGCAGCCAAAGAATTTCGCGTAACAGGGGCGTGGCGCTGTCACTACGTGGACGACGCAGGATCAGTCTGGCAGCCGAGTTGTGTATTCGTTGCAGACGCGCGATGTTAACAGCAGACGTGCCGTACAAGAGTGCGTTGCAGTAGTCAATCCGCGATGTGATGATGGCATTGACTACGCGTTCCTTTGTTGGTTTGGGTAAAAAACGGCTAATCTGATTGATGTGGCGGAGGTAGAATGAGCATGCGCTGACAGTTTGCGACACTTGCTTTTTCATATCTAGGTGCCTGTCAATGGAGACACCGAGACTTTGAACACATCTTGAAGCTGCAATTATAGAACCACCAACGCGAATCACAGTGCCGTCAACGATTGCATCCGCAGACTTGGGTACAATCGGAAGATACTGTGTCTTGCCGTCGTTCATGCACATAGAATTCCATGCCATTCAGTTCTTTATTTCACCCAAACAGTCCTCCATTTGCTGAACCGCAGCCGTTAAAGCGGAACGATTCAGGTCGAAATGTGAGTAGATCTGTAAATCGTCAGCATAGTGGTGGAAGAAGAGTCCATGGGCTCGAATAATGTCACCGATAGGTTGGACATATAATGAAAAGAACAGTGGTCCAAGGACGGAGCCTTGCGGGACACCTGTTGTTAGAGTAGTAATACTCGACGATTGGTCACCGATTACAATTCGCTGCGTCCGGTCTTGCAGGTACGATGTCATCCAGTCCAGTGCTTTTCCAACAAAGCCATAGCGCAAACGTAGACGCTTAATCAAGATGTCGTGGTTGATAGTATCGAAGGCGGCACTAAAATCAACGAGAACCAAGATGGTTCCTTGTTTATTGTCCATGGCTGTTTTGATGGCACTTGTAACGTACAGTAGCGCGGTTTCGGTCGAATGTTTTTTTCGATACGCCGACTGAAAGCACTCAACCATTTGCTGGTCAGACACATGCAGCATAATCCTAAGCGCGACCACTTTCTCAATTACTTTGGATAATTGTGTAAGGTTGCTCACAGGTCGATAACTGCTCAGAATGTCTTTGTCAAGTGATGGTTTCTTCAAAAGCGGACGGACAATTGCATGCTTCAGCGACTTTGGCATGACTGCCTCGTCCAGCGAAGCATTTGTAATCCGTGTAATGACAGACACAATACTTGTCATATTGTCTCTTAGCTGAATTGCAGGCAGAAGATCCAACGCGCACGTTTTTCCAGTAGTACCACAAATCGCTGTCATCTCTGTGTTCGTTGTAGGATCAAACGCATGGATACTGTCAGTGAAACAACGTCTTTCATCTGTTGGCCTATCAATGATGTTAAAACACTGCAGACCTGACAGGAGCTTGTCAATCTTTTCACTAAAGAAACGTGAATTTTTTTCGCATATTTGGGCTGTCAAGTGGAATTCAGGGTGTTCCTGTATGCGGTGGCCATCAAGCGATCTCAGTAATCGAAACATGGTTTTGTTGTTTGCCTTCTCCAGGCGGTTTTGATAATAATCCGTTTTGCGTGCCGATATCAAAGCAGTGCATTCTTCACGAGCGGTGACATATAATTGCCGATGAATCTCCAGTTTAGTTCTTCTCCACACATTCTCCCGCTTCCGCTTCTTATCCCTGGCGTCGTCGATGTCAGAGTCGTACCAGGGATGTGGTGTGCTGTCTCTTACTTTCATACTGCGTAACGGGGCATGTTTGTCAAGGCATTCAGTGAGGCAGGTGTTGTACACCTCCACCAAATCCTCTGCTTGTCGATCATTCGCGCATGTACGCAATGTAATGTCAGCACATACAGACTCGATACCGTTTCGGAGTGCATCTGTTTCAATGTTCCTGAAATTGCAATCGTCTTAGTTTTTACTGCAGGCTTCAGTGCTCTTAGTGTGAGTTCAATGCGATTGTGGTCAGACAGAGAGTCAGGATGCACAGTAACGGAAGTAATGAAGTCGTCATCAATTTGACTGATCGCAAGATCCAATATATGTCCAGATTGGTGCGTCGGCGAATGTACATGTTGAGTTAGATTGAACGATTCACATAGAGTGCGAAGTGGTTCTGATTTGAGGGTATCATCAAAATGAACATTGAAGTCACCAATGATGACAGTAGGAACAACGGATATGGATGCCTCGATGAATAGCTGCTCAAGTTCAGCGTAAAAATTCGATATTGTTCCAGATGTCTTACTTGATGCAGGCGGGTGATAAACGACCCAGATGTTGTATTTCAACAAGAACGGGTTGGTGAGTTGCAGACGGAGAAGTTCGATGGTTGTGAATGGCAGCTTTGGGAGGATCTTGATGTTGAAGGTATTTCGATGAACTATGGCAACTCCGCCGCCACGACCAGAGGCACGTGCTACATGATTGAATGTGTAGCCGGGAGGCATCAGTTCAGCCACAATCGCTTCGTCTCCAGTTTTTTTTAGCCACGTCTCGGTGATGGCCAAAACATCCCAATCGTGTTGGATAATTTCCTCATTTATAGTCACCGTCTTATTTTATTGAAGAGGATTTCGCTCGGACTGGGCAAGTTGCTGTCTATCGGCGTGCATCGATGTTGTTGTAGCGCGATCAACACGTCATTGCCGGTCTTGGCGCATTTCTGGATGATTCCCTTGACCGTCCTGACCTGTCTCTCAACCAATCCGTTCAATTGAGGATATCTGGGTGGTGTTGTGGTGTGCTTGATGTTCCATCTCCTGCACAGGTCGTCGTATGGCTTCCCTACATACTGTGGGCCATTGTCGGTGATGCTCTCCAGTGGTGGTCCAAACATGCTAAACCACTCTGCTGACATGTTGGCGATGGCATTGCTGGTTGTCGTGTGCATCTTCTGGACGACGTAGAACTTGGAGTTATAGTCAGTGATGAGCAGGTAGTTGTCTCCTTTGATTTGGAACATGTCACTGGCCACCTTGGTCCACGGTGTGGATGGCACATCATGAGCGATGAGAGGTTGCTGTTGATGTTCTGGCTGGTTCTCTTGACATGCTGCACATGCTTTGATCATTGTCTCTATGTCTTTGTGGATGTTCGGCCAATATACCGACTCTCTCATGAGTCGACGTGTCTTCTCGATACCGAGGTGTGACTCGTGAATTTGCTGCAGGATGTCTGACCTCGACGCCTCTGGTATGATCACCCGTCTTCCTTTGAAGATGACTCCATCTGAAATTCCGATTTCGTCGCGGTAGGACCAGTACGGGCGAAGGTCGTGTGTCAGCTCTCTGATCGTGTCAGGCTTCCCACTATATATCACTTGTTGGAGAGCTCGCAGTGTGTGGTCTGAGGTCGACAGCTGTCGAAGCTGGACTCGTTTGTCGGTGCTGAAGTTGATTAGATCGATGTTGTGTGCGTTCTCATCGTCGTCGTCTAGCGAGATGTCATCCACTGTCACGTCTAGTGGGATCTGGGCATTCTTTTCCGAGTTGGGAAGACTCGAGAGGACATCTGCGATGATCATCTGGCTACCAGGTCGGTACACAAGCTGGAAGTCGTATCCCTGTATCTTGATCAGGAGTCGCTGTAGACGTGGAGGTGCACTCTTTAGCGGCTTCTTGTGTATCATCAGCAGAGGTTTGTGATCTGTTATGACGACGAACGGCTTTCCGAAGAGGTACGTGTGGAACTTTAGGATTCCATTGACGATCGCCAGTGTCTCACGTTCGATGCAGGAATACGCCGACTGTGTCGGTGTGAGCGTCTTGGATGCGAACGCTACGGGTCTGTTGTCCTGTAGAAGGCAGGCACCCAACCCTTTCTGCGACGCATCGACTTCTAGGACTGTTTCCTTCTGTGGATGGTAGTAGGACAGGCACGATTCGCTGTCGATACAGCTCTTCAGGTCGTCGTAAGTATGCTGATGGTCCTCTTGCCACACGAATGGGACGTCCTTCTTGAGGAGTGCACTCAGGGGCGATATCTTGTCAACGAAGTGAGGGATGTACGCCGCAAGATAATTCATCAGACCGATGAACCGCTGAAGATCCTCCTTATCGTGTGGGGTAGGCATCTTGCGTAGGTCCTCGATCTTACTCGGATCAGATTTGATGCCATCTTGCCCTAACACCGACCCGAAGAAGACGATCTCGTTCGTCTTGATGATGCACTTTGTGGAGTTGAAGATAAGACCTTCCTCACTGTGCATCAGCCGGAAGAGGTTCTTGTCGTGATCGGCGCTGTCTCGTCCGTAGAATACCACATCGTCTGCGATGCCAACACATTCCGGTGTCCTGGCTAAGATGCGGTCCATCGCCTGCTGGAAGAGGTCTTGGGATACGCCCAGGCCAAACGGGAGCCTCTTGTAGCAGTACCTCCCGAACGGTGTTCGGAAGGTAGTCAACTCCTGACTGGCTTCGTCGAGGTGGATAGACCAGTAGCCAGCCTTGGCATCCATCTTCGAAAATACCCGTGCCTCTGCGAACTCGGGGGTTGAGCTCCTCTAGAGTTGGTATTTTATGTGGACATCGCTTGAGACTGTCGTTGAGACGCTTGGGGTCGAGGCAGACTCTTAGTGAACCATCTCTCTTCACGCTCGTTGTGATGGATGAACACCAGTCTGTGTGATGCTCGATCTTCCGTGTTATCCCGTCTTTCTCCATTGTGTCGAGTTCGTGTTGCAGTTTTGCCTTCAGATGGATGCTGCACTTGCGTGGTGCGTCAATCGATGGTTCCGCATCTTGTTTCAGTGTTAGATTGGCTTTGCCTTCGAAGCTGCCAATGCGGCCGAACTGCTTAGGAAGCTGCTTCTTGAGGTCCTCGATGGAGTTCACGGTCGCCCTCTGTGCGTCGCTCTCTGGAATCGATCGGTTGATGCCTGATTTGATGGAATTGATTGTCACTATCCGCATCTGCTCGCATGCCCGCAGGCCTAGGGTGGCTGGTCCCTCGACGTCAACGACGTAAAACTTGTACTTGCGCCACTGGCAGTCCTTGTATTGACATAGTATCTTCAGTGCGCCGCAGCATTCTATCTCGTCGCCGTTATATGCAGTCAGCTTTGTGTACAGGTTCTACTTTCGATCGCCACATGTCTCCATACATCTGCTTGGCGACATGTACTGGCAGAGTGTTGCCTGACGCGCCTATGTCGACCTTCAGCTTCAGATCGTGCACGCCCTGTATATCAGCGCAGACAATGTTCAGGTTGGCATACACCTCATCACGTGTGGTGTCTGTGTGGCTTTCTGACGCTGTGATGACGTAACACGACTTCGTGTAAGTCTCGCCGTCAGTGTCGTAGTCGTCTCGATCGTGTTCTGTGTTGTACCCAGAGAGTTCGTGAATTGACTTCGTTGATTGTCTACTCTCACGTCGGCTTCGGCTCTTTGGTCTAGCTGGTCATTTCAACTTGTACACGGTTTTCTGGGGTCGGTCGTCTGCTTTCTGCCGGTCATTTGTTTTCTTTTTCCGGCAACACTTGGCCCAGTGCCCGACGACATCGCAGTATTTACAGTGGTCCTTGTAAGCAGGACACTGCCTCGGTGGAGTGCACAGTTTCTGCATGTATTTCTATGCTTCACTTCGTTGATGGCCGTGTAATGTGGTCTTCTCAGGCTTTGCAGGGACTCTTTTCCATATTTGCGTGCTTCCTTCAACACGTGATCCATGCTGTAGCCTTTCGCTTGGTCGAGGAGGTGCTTTTGCAGTAGTTCATGCGGAGTGCTTGCGATGATCAGCTCAATGATCCTCTCGACCAATACGCGTTCACCGAAGTCACATAGGCCGCCCTTGTGGCGCGCTCTGTTGACGAATTCGTCAGTTGATTCACGTTCATTTTTACGAAATGTCATCAACTCCATTCTATGGATTCGGAAGTTTAGTCTGATGTCGAGTTGGTCTTCAAACAGTTTGTATAACTTCGCAGGATCTTTCTTTTCGTCCTCCGTCAGTGTTGACGAGTTGATTCGCTTCAGCCCCTCGTTTCCCACGGCGATCTCTATCTTTACCGCCTGTTTGGCCGGGTCAACAACATTCTCGTCGGTTAGTATGAGGTATGAGAGTCATTCGTTGTTTGAACATTTTAAACGTTTCTGCAACGTTCTCGCCAACCCAGTCCATGGTGGGGTATTTTGCCATTGTGGGTGCAACAACGGTGTTACGTGTTGCGGTTTTGTGGTGCGTTTGGGCGTATTTGTTATTAGCCCGGCAACTGCTTTTACGAGTTCGCCGGCTATAACACTGTTACTGCGCGTTAGCGGTGTGCGCTATGCAGCGATGTCGCCCCTAGCGACCAGACGTGAAGCTTTTGATGAGTTGTGTCGCCTCCTGGTGACCAGTTGTGTAGCGCGTAGAGTGATACACAGATGTATCACGCGTGACGGCATGCGTGAATCTCGTGACGATGCCGGATCCAATTTTGGGTTGCGGGCACAGCGATTAACGACGTAGACTCTACGCTATTCGGCACTTTACAGTTTCAAAGTTCATGATTCTGATGCTCACTGTTACCGCTGTTTTATGTATTACGACGCTGCCACCATAAAGTGATTGTTCGCTTGTATGCTACGCTAATTCACTCTTCCAAACACTCCGATTCCACGCACAAGTCAATACACAGTTGTAGGCGATTCACCAACTGGCGGTTTTACTACGCGTATGATACAACATAGTTCCTAGCCTAGTTATGAGGTATCACAACAAGCCAGACGCTCTACGCACTGCCCTCCACTGCGATAACTGTGCAGATGTCATCGTTATTATAACCCATAGCCAAGTTGTTACTCGCAATGAAAATTGTAGTATTATTTGCTAAATGCACAAACAAATGAACGATAATACTGCACAGTGTACTGACGGCAATGACAACAAATATATAAACGATCTTCCGCCGACATGAGATCAGTTTGAAATATGGCGATGGTGAGAAATGTAGTAATGCCACCGCTCGTTTTCCGAGTGTGTTTATATAATATTGATACGCTAACTTTGGATCAACGTAAGAATATCTCCTCCGAGGCATCGAGGTCCACTGCTCAGCTTCCCTGGACAAATGGCCACTGATCTACCATATTGGGTGTATTGTTCAGAAAACACAACACTATTATGTAGAGTTATCTGCTTACTTGTTTTGATATGTTTTTCTGATGAGCCTTTCTCCTATCTGAGATAATTAACTAGTGATCTAGTCACAAGATGGCGCCAATGTAAACGTGTAGTTTGTAGCTACGAGGGTAGATGGAAGCAAAGCATATAGATCAAAACGCAGAACCTTTCGGCTACATGATATTCGGAACTAGAACGAGTTGCGTCATCTATCGCTCTGGATTTGCATTGTTACGTTGTATGTCGGGTGATAATTCCCGTTTTGCAGGCAACAACCACCGTTCAAAACCACACAGGAGCATATTTTATTATCCGAATGAATCGGCGAGGTGAAACGATGTGACACGTTTTGGTTAGTAACAATAGTCAATTATACTATAAAAAAAACATCGCGTAATAATATTGTATCAGTACAACAGATGGCGCTACCCGAGTGAGTATCCTTCTCATTCAACACTCGTCAACACGACTCCGCAATGTCCTTCGTATCCTACCTTTGATTCCACGGTTGGGAAAGATGTTCACCCCTTGATGTTTGAACCACCCGCCGTGACATACCACCCAGTTGTCTTTGCCATGATCAGAAGTCACACACGTCACCTCGTCGCAGTGTCCGATGGTCACGAGACCCTGGCAAATGACAACGTGTAGACCTGTCTTTTTTAACGATTTTCGAAACGAACATTTGGAACTATTGTAGTTTAATGAATTCGGTTGTGAATGATGGATGCTTTATTACTGTGCAGCTAAGAAAGATGGTGTCAAAACCAAAATGTATTTAGAAATACTCGTTGCACGTAACTTTGCAAAATTTTGAACTTTTATGTATGTATGTATTATTAGTCAGAGAACTACAGACCAGTGAGTTTAATATCGGTGATTTGAAAATTATTAGAAAGACTAAATTAAAACGAAATTAAATCAATAGAAAGATACACAGAAGGAAGATTATTATAATTTTGCTGGTAACAATTAACGACCAAAATGTAGAATTGATAAATATTTATGCTCCAACAAATCCAATCAAACGTAAAGAATGTTTTATTAGTTTCAAACAGCGCAATTCCCCATAATATTAGGAGGAGATTTTAACTGTGTGATTGATCTTAAATTGGACAAACGTGTAGGGAATGACACGAAAGGAGCTCGGGGTTGCAATGTTTTCTTACCTGTTTGTAATAAAAATAAATTGCAATATGCTTTTAGAAAATTGTACCCTCATAAAAAGGAATATACCTGTGAAAACTCAAATTCAATACTATGCAGACTAATCTATATATCAGACTCTCTTGTCAACGGAGTAATTTCAGTACAACGTGAAAGGCAAACATATTTCAGATCACAAGATGGTGTCATTATATGTTCATTTGGGTGATATTTTACAAGTGACTGGTCCAGGGTATTGGAAATGCAATACAAAAACTTTAGAAGATCCATACTTCCAAATTTATTTCCAATATTTATGGGAAACATTAGAATCAAGCACTGAACAAAATAGTGAGTGGAGGGAAGGATGTAAAATACAACTCCGGCGGTTAATAATGTTCCACTCTATCCGCTTATCACGAGTTAAGCACTCTGAATTACAAGAAGCAAAATTGAATTTAAAAAGACTAAATCGACTCGGAAATAAACATGAACTATCACAAGATTTACAAAACCAAATTAAACAAGCACAAAACTTAGTAGATTCTATTAACAATACATTGTTAGAAGGTTCCAAAATAAGATCCAAAGTTAAATACTTAGAAAATGGTGAAAAACCTACACAGTTCTTCTTATGTAAAGAAAAAAGGGCGGCCACAGAGAAATATATTAAATTCTTTAAAAATGATAAAGGAGAACTACTTATTACAAATAATGAAATAAAAGAAGAATGTAGACTGTATTATGAAAAACTGTACAGCCGAAAAGATACTGACGCTTCCCTAAATGACTATTTTCTTAAAGACATTTCAAAACTGAGTGAAGAGAGTCCACTAAACTGTGAAGGACAAGTAACGTTGGAAGAATGTAAGAAAGCAATAAAACTAATGGAGAATAATAAATCCCCCGGACCGGATGGATTACCAACAGAATTTTATACATTCGCCTTTCCTTACATTGGTAAATCGTTTGTAAATATGTTGTTGGCTAGAAGGGAAACCTCCACCCTCCCAAAGATAGTGTGTAATAACATTAATATGTAAAGACAAAGAAAACGCAAATTGGCGTACGATTGCCATATTACACTGTGATTACAAAATGTTGTCCAAAGCTCTTACTGCAAGATTAAAGACAGTAATGGATGAAATAGTACATCCAGACCAAACGTGTTCAATTCCAGGGCGTACCATCCAAGATAACATACATCTGATTCGAAATCGTATAGAATATATCAAAGGGACAAATATAGCAGGTGCCATTATATCATTAGATCAATCTAAAGCGTTTGATGGAGTATCGTATACATATTTATTTAATGTACTAGAAGCTTTTGGGTTTGGACCTCAATTTATTTATTTGGTTAAACTATTATATGCAGACGTGTCAAGTCAAATATTAGTGAACGGGTTCATTACAGAGTCGTTACCAGTTCAGTGTAGTGTACGGTTGTATGTGCTATGTACAGAACCCTTTGCTCATCGCATACGTAATGATCCCATGATTAAAGGATTCCCATTTCCTGGAACACAAGAGGAGGCAAGAATATCACTGTATGCCGATGATACAACTTTACTTGTAACGAGCGACAGTTCTATCAGGAAAATACTAATGCTAATAGAATGAATTATATGAGTTGGTATCAGCAGCAAAGTTAAACAAACAAACAATATTTGGAACGTGGTTGGGTAAATGGAGAGGTAGAAAAGACCAGTCTTTTGGGTTAAAATGGTCAAGTGAACTTAATAAGTTATATGGGATTTACTTAGGGTCAGGCTGTGCTAAAAGTAACAACTGGGGTAAAATTGCTTCGAAAATGAAAAAAAACTGTAAAGTTATTTAGTAACAGAGAGTTGACATTTAGAGGTATACGTGTTATCGTACATACGGCTATCTGTAATTCCATTTGGTATACAGGAAGTGTATTATTTATGCCTGCATATGTCGAAACTCAGTTAAATAAACTAATGCTTTCATTCATTTGGAAAAACAAAGTAGAAATGGTTAATAGAAAGACAATGCATAACAGTTTCCTTGAAGGAGGAATGAATGTAGTAAACATACGTAATAAATTGAATGCATTATTGATTAAACACGTGCTGACATTGATAATAGGAAGTCATGCAAAATGGATTTTTCTTGCACGGTATTGGATATGGTTACAACTACGAAAATATAATTCCTCTCTAGCAGATATGACTAAACAACATTCAGAGTAAGCCCCCGCGTTTTACAGAGATGCCTTAAAGTGTTTCCACAGGTTCGTTGAAGAATTTCCCAATTACAGTGGATAGCAACTACAAATATTACACATAATAAATTAATGAAAGTGCACCCACCATATGTCGGATTCATTTTCCCATCAATTGAATTTGAACTGGTCTGGAAGAATATCCATTGTCAACTCGTAAATCCAAAATATAGATATTTACAAACTTAGTAAAACACCCAAGTGTAATATATGTATGCGAAGAGATGAGTCCTCTACTTATTTATTTTTTAGATGTACCTTAGTGCAAGAAAATTGGACTTTCGTTGAAATTGTTTTTGAAAGTTTGACAGGTATTACTTTTCACATAGACGAAAAACTTGTAGTTTTCAATCTTTTCTAAAAAATGAACGTCCCACAATTTAATGAAATGCTGCTATTCTTGGTGAACTTACTTAAGTATTGCATATGGACAAAGTGGAATGAAGTAAAGTATGACAAAACGAAGGTGACAACATTGTGTATAAGACGTCTCTTTGTTAGATGTTTAGAATACAATACAATACAATACAATAACTTTATTGTCTGTTGGGTTAAAAAAAAATTCCTTTAGGCTTGTTCATATAAAATCTTACATATGTATGTGTACAATGTTAAGATAAGTACTAAGAGCGAGGTTATCACATACTATTCATATCACAATAGGATATAGTGATAGATCATATACACATAGATAAGTAAACCACAATATATAAGTAAATAAATAAACAGGTAAACCACAGGAGGAGAATGTCTATCATACAAGTAGTATTGTAAACAGTCAGGCTAATACATGTGGTCAGAGTAAATACATTATAAAATGGTAAACATTATAAAATGGTAAGCATACTATCACAGATTATAATGATTCAATTAAACACATATATATATTGCAATATATTATTATGAAGTCACAGTCATGCCTAAAATTGCTAATATTCATTTACACATGCACTCTTTTATCATGAGCATTCAGTCCTTAAGTTAAATAATAATCCAAATAAAAAGAAGAGTGGCGTTACCATGACTAGACGTCTCACATCAAAAGATCTAAATTTCCTTAGAAGGTAGAGGCGCTGGTTTGCCTTTTTTTACAATGTGACCAGTGTTATCAGTGAAAGACAGCTTGTTGTCATAAAAAGTGCCAAGATATTTAAAACTGGAAACAATTTCAACAGGTTCATTACTAATCTTGGCAGGAGCAGAAACATCAGAGACTTTCCTGTTGTCGATCACAAGTTCTTTCGTTTTGCCAACGTTAAGGTATCAGCGCACCATTTCTCCAAAACAGAGATTTGTGAAAAATATTCTGCCAGAGAATCATCTTTTTTCATGAGGCCAACTAAGGCCATGTCATCTGCAAATTTCAGTAGCCAGTTAGAGGAGGTCTGACACCTCATGTGATCTGTGTATATTGAAAAAACGTGTCAGCGAGAGGACACAACCCTGGGGTGCGCTGGAATTTACAATAATCTCACCACACATACAACCCTGAATACTAACACGGTCTTTCAAAAAATCATTCAACCAACATAACGTTCGATGGTGTTAAGCGTACTCGAACATCTATGAACAACACTCTAATGTAGGCTTTGAAGATGCTGTGAAATCAGATTAAACAACAAGAGAGAAGCATCTTCAACACCCCTATGGGCTTTATAAGCAAACTGGAGAGGATCAAGATGTGCAGACACATCAGACAGCAAACGACTGAGTACAATCTTCTCCAGGCATTTAGCTAAGGTGGAGGTAAGTGCTACTGGACGAAAGTCATTTAACTGGCTGGCGCTAGGTTTCTTGGGTACAGGAATAATCATAGAGGTTTGCCATGCCAGGGGTACTGTGTGAGAGTCTAGCAGAGCCTGGCATATGGTATTGAAAATCCTCCCCAGCTGAGCCGCTCACGTCTTTAAGACTTTGTTTTTCACTCCATCAGGGCCTGAAGCTTTGTGTGCGTTCAATCTTGAGAAAGTTTTCACAACCTCATCCTCAGAGAGTTCAATGTGTTCCGGTACAACAGTCTGGCACAGAGATGTACATTGACCACGAAAATCATTAACATCAAACCGAGCATAAAAACGGTTAAGTTCATTTGCTGCAGTAACGGGATCACCAGTATGGTACACAGGTTGCTTGATTTGTTGCTTACCCATCATAGTTTTGAGTCCATTCCATGCCTCCCTAGCATTACCAGTCCGAAATTTTCCCTCAACTTTGTTCTTGAATTCAAGTTTGGCAATCCTAGCAAGCCTTCTAAATTCCTTTTCTTTCTCACGATATTCATCCTTCTTTCCCTGCAGAAAGGCAAGTTTCTTTTGATTCAGCCGCACTTTAAGGTCCTTCGTTATCCAGGGCTTGTTGTTCGGGTACACGCGCACTGTCCTGGTTTTGATGACTGACTCTTCACAGAATTTGACACAAGACGACACAGTGTTCGCAAGTTCAGAGTCAGAGCAGCTGTCCGTAAAACATCCCACTCTTTTGCTTCAAAACAACCACGTAATTCCTGCATGCTTTCAGGTGTCGAGGGTTGAGAAACACGAGTTCTACGGTTTTTTTTCTTCAACTTTTGTCTGTATTTCGGCAGCAAATGCACAACGTTATGATCAGAGCGGCCAAGTCGTGGCTACACACAGACTTGTAAGCGTTCTCTATATTTCCAAAGCACAAGTCAATAGTCAGATTGAGACGGGTGGGGCACAACATATACTGCTGGAGGGTTGGAAGATGAGAAGCAAGATCACACTGGTTAGAATTTCCTGCGATAAAAACTGGTTGATCTGCACACCGGGCTGCAGCGGCGTTGTAGCTATCTGCAATTCTCTCGGCGGCTGCTTTGAAGTCAGGGCCTGGTACGTAGACGAGAATGACAGTCAGCTGGCCGAATTAACGATGTGAGTAATGAGGTCGCTGACATACATTGCACCAAGGCGCGCCGGGGTTAAAGGATAGGACATTTTCACCATGTTAAGAGATAGGGAATTTATCTCCATGTTAAAGGATAGGAGCTATTATCGTAAAGGTATGCGACGAAATTTTGAATTTTCTCCATGTTAAAGCATAGGAGCTATTATCGTAAAGGTATGCGACCACGTTTTGAAAAAATAACATACCGAAAAAATAACATACCGAACAGCATTTAGAATATGTCACACACGAGATTGCTTGACCCGTAGGCCGACGCTTCGCCAACGGACCGAGCCCTTATTTGATTGATTATGACATGTCTAAAATGTGGTGTTATAATAAGGCGTAATTTATAATAAAAGGATTATAAATTCAGCGGAGGTCGTTTTGTCTGAAGTAATGCATACGAAATGTAGACTACATATAGGACTATGTTATATCAGAACCTATAGCCTTTTAACAGAGCGACCATCTTGGAATTTGTCCTATGGTATCATTTCCGTACGGTAGTGCCTAAATTCGTTTCTCTTATAAAACCCGTACTCGAGACGTGTCTGGACTTGTTTGTTTGTTACTGGCGTGAGCGCGCGCACCCTGTATGACGTCGTTAAACTGCTACGCGCAGTAATTTCTGTAAAATGTCATTCTAGAAGTTTCTTTGGTAATTTAAAAAAGGTAGTGCTTTGGTTAGACATTGTTTTGAACTTTCGCGTACGTAATATAATCACATCATGTGACGTCAATTAAATAAGTCATTGCGCATGCGCAATAGTGGCTATTCTTATATGTCGTAGGTTGTCGACCATTTGTTTAGGTGTAGGTCTCTCCTAACCTATACATTTACAACTTTAAAATAAGTCCAATCCTGACGAATCGGTAGAGAACTAGTAAAATAAGTCAAATTATGTCATTGAACATGGACGAGACTAGACAGAAGCTCTAAATTCGTGTCTCTTATAAAACCCGTACTCGAGACGTGTCTGGACTTGTTTGTTTGTTTGTTGCGAGCGCGAGCGCGCGCACCCTGTATGACGTCATTAAACTGCTACGCGCAGTCATTTTGTGCGCGACGTGAGTTGGTTAAACAGGTAGTGATTTGGTTAGACCTTGTTTTGAACTTGCGCACTTGAATATAACCCATCATATGACGTCATGATACGCGCAGTAATTCTATATTTTTAGTGTCGGTAGGACTTAGACATTTTTAGTGTTGGTAGGACATAGAAATTTTTAGTGTTGGTAGGACTTAGAAATGTTTAGTATGGGTAGGACTTAGAAAAATTTAGTGTTGGTAGGACTTTGAAATTTTTAGTGTTGGTAGGACTTAGACCAACTAGTGACAAGTGATGGTACGACTTTTCTAAGTCTAAACACTAAAAAACACAAAAATTTCTAAGTCCCACCAACACTAAAAATTTCTAAGTCCTACAAACACTAAAAATATCTAAGTCCTACCAACACTAAAATTTATAAGTCCTACCAACACTAAAAATGTATAAGTCCTACTAACTGGGTAGTATTTCGCAGACATAACCATATATTGTGTATTAGATCTTGTGTTGGTAGGGTTTTTCGCATATAATAAACTGTGAAAACGTATGACCTGAATTATCATTAGTACGACTGAGTGAGTGAACGTGTGCCCGTATGCTTCCCTGCCGACCGCTCACCGCTTACACTTATAAGCAACGGAAACTGCCGGACAGAGCAGGTCTCGGTGCGAGCCTGTACGAAACGTGCAGGACTGGTCAGTGTTCAGGCCAGCGACCAGTTTGGCGACCATATTCCGGTAAGTTCATTCCTAATATGCGGGTAATTTTAATCCCGATTTTCCAGTAAACGAATTCCCAGTATTTCGGCAACTTATATCCCGATCTTCCGGACAGATTTTTCCGACGTTCCTGTAAGTTCAATCCCGATCTTCCGGTAAGTTCAACCCCGGTCTTCCGGAAAGATTTACCCCGATCTTTTCATAAATTTATTCCCAAATTTCCGTTAAGCTCAACCCGATCTTCCGGTAAGGTAAATAACGATCTTCCGGTATGTTTAATTCAGATCTTTCGGTAAGTTCAATCCCGATCTTCCGGCAAATTCAACCCTGATCTTCCGGTATGGTAGATCACGATCTTCCGGTAAGTTCAATTCCGATCTTCCGGTAAGTTTAATCACGATCTTCCGGTAAGTTTAACCCCTATCTTTCGGTAAGCTCAATCCAGATTGTCCGGTAAGTTCAAACCGGAACTTCCGGTACGTCATCAATATTGGCTCTGTGTGGCAGCGGAACGCTGACGTTGCAATCATTATTGTAATGGTAATACGTAGCGTACACATGGAGCAACGAAATAAGCATTGTACTTATCGACATTGCCTACTTTCCATCCAGATGGACACGAGTTTGTCTCAGAATTCCGGACAATGGAATTACTGGCAAAGTTTACCTCAATTTGATAACAATGTACAAACTGAGCCACACTCACTCTAAACTACAGAAAACAAAAATACATTCTCACATATATGTTTCACAACCAAAGCAAACGCAGACTCTTCCTGAACCCGCACATGCTGTCGGATAAATAAATCTCACCTGTGACATTTTCTATCGAACTGAATATCTGTGAACGCTGAACATATGGGAATGCCTCAGCAAATATGTTAGCTCTGTTTTTGTAGTTGCCACCATGACAGTAAATTATTACTGTTATGCCCTTCGTTTGGTTTGTAATCCCGTAGCGTTTATAAGTAACACATGGACCATTATTGGACGCCGGTATATTTGATATGTCCCAATCATTTGATCTGCTCTCATTGAGGGAATTTGATCAAACCAGCGCATATTCCATAAATGCCCAGGTTTTCCTGTTCTATTCAGTAAGCCTATGCGTTTTTTTTAGAATGATGGTGAAACAAATTAAACTCACACACGTTTCTATATGATACGATAGGCCTGTGATTCACATTATATAAACGTTATCAACATTGTTGGCAAAGGTGACGCTTGACGGAGGCACATTGTATTAATTGTGATGCAGGCACAACGCGACGTTGCGGATCCGTCAATTTCATAAACAAGCACATTGAATCTCGACCAAAACTATCTTGTTACGTCAGAACGCGATCATCGCATTAAAAAAGTCATTTAAGGTAGAAACCCGCGACAACCGACTGTGGCGATAGAACACGTAGTCGTCAAAATATAATTTGAATTAGCTAAATTAAATCATCAGGAATGTGAAATAAGTATCAAATGGCGCCTTTGCGGCCTGCATTCCGCCGCAATCGTTCTCGATGGTGGCGTAGTAGTAGAAGTAATTTTATTCAGTTAATTGTTCCACAACGCCACCTTCTCGCACAACTGCAGCTGCACACAATTTTCAAAAATACAATTCGTTCCTATGTATTCGTCGGTCCACCCGTCAGACCGGAAATGAAGAATGGACGCATTACGTAATGACGTATGACGGACGGCCGTTCGGGCAGCTGGACGTGTACGTCAACGGTCGACATGTCTCCTCCGACCGAACACTCCGCGGTGAGTCATGAATTGTTCGTCCATTATACTACACATATATTTTGTTTCGTGTGTGTGTATGCGTGCGTGCGTGCGTGCGTGCGTGCGTGCGTGCGTGCGTGCGTGCGTGCGTGTGTGCTTCTGTATTAGTTATATGTACTGTAGCCCCTTGAGTTCTATGGTTGAATACGTCTATTCAGTCTATACCAATGTACACAATATGTCAATAAAGTATTCGCACAGTTACACTGGTCTCAGAACAAGAGTTCCCTTCTATTTATCTCAACTTTAGAAGCCGTGTACATGGTACGTCGTTTTATAGAGTGATGAATGTAACCCAAACGCAATTAACATATCGTCTTGAGCGTATTGTCTCATGCACGTTCGTGGAGTTAATTACCCACGTAAGTTAATGCTTCATCTAATTCTAAATCTTGGAGGCATGCTTTAAAGGTCCAAGTACCCAATGGTCATACATTAGGTACGTGGTCTTACACCGTTTGGGGTAAGACCACATTTAAATTTTACATAGGCGGCCATTATAACGTTTCCTTCATTTCCTGCTAAATTTGACATACAATTTTCTTGAAAAATTCACAGCATATTTAACCTCCATTGACACAAGTGCTGTGGAAAACTCGTAAAATTCTCATACCTCAGTTTTCAGAAAAATCCACTCAAACCTGATACCCCTCAATTTCGCCCAAATCTGGTGACGGATTTTGAAATATTGGTGCGTTCTACAAAATAGCCACTGTGCGAATACGCGAACGACTAGCGTATGTTTATTGCTACCTCTTGAAAGATCTAATGCAGTAGTACATTCAATATTCACTGGACTGACATGTGCCATGCCAGAGGGCTCGAAAAAATACACAAAATCATTATTTTAAGCAGCATTTTATTGGACATGCACGTTGCAAATCTTCACCAATTTTGGTATAACATAATGCCCACAAACTATGCTAAATAATATGATGCAATCATGAACTATATGTCAATCGTGTACGACACCAGAATGTGTCAAAAGCACAAGCCGGGCATTTCAATATTAGTCACAACATTGAAAGGCACAGAGGCGTCTTTTGATGGTAACTACAATTATATTGTAGATAACTGGCTAAAATGCTGGGGGTAAATTGAGGTATATACATAGTACATTATGAAACCAAAAATGGGATGCCCAATGGAACGTTTGTCTTGCGTCACACAAATTGTCATCCTAACCCCCCTTAAAATAACCATACCTTTACAAAGGCGCAGATCTCTGCTTGACACAGACTGTCCAAACATCGCCACACGTCAATTAATTGGCCACTATATATTTTGCTGATGTACACACATTATTGGAAACAAGAGATACTACTGACAAAATAGTTAATTTCAGAAAGAAACAAACGTTTGACAAGGATATCCAAGACACGTGATAAAGGTTGCTGACAGTTGTGGCATCCAGTATTTCTGCAAGTACATCAACGAGTCCATTGTCCTAATTATGTTTTATTCAAACATCGCCAAATTCTTACAAGGGTACTAACAAACATTTCTGATGTTAATGGCGGACGAATCCTTAATGTGGTCTTACCCTGTTTCCGTGACACACCGGCAGAAGTGTCCCGGTGGCGCGGCCTGGTGTTTCCGTGACACACCGGCAGAAGTGTCCCGGTGGCGCGGCCTGGTGTTTCCGTGACACACCGGCAGAAGTGTCCCGGTGGCGCGGCCTAGTGTTTCCGTGACACACCGGCAGAAGTGTCCCGGTGGCGCGGCCTGGTGTTTCCGTGACACACCGGCAGAAGTGTCCCGGTGGCGCTGCCTGGTGTTTCCGTGACACACCGGCAGAAGTGTCCTGGCGGCGCGGCCTGGTGTTTCCGTGACACACCGGCAGAAGTGTCAAGGTGGCGATAGTGTGCAGTAAGCAAGATTACTGATAAGATTTTCAAGAGCAAAACCGGGCTGAAGAGCTCATTATAATGTCATGAAACGGTATTCTGATTGTGGCGCAGTCAAATAAGTTCAAAAAGTCCCGGAAACGTACAGCATTACACCACACCTGTGAACACACACCAAATGACACACTATATAATATAATGTATTATTAAAACACAATTGTGTTATCGCCTCTGTACTGTATTTTAAATTTACATTTGCACTACCGTGTTACACACACGCACACTCGCCAGCATCACGCACGTACATTTGTATGTACAGGTACGCGCGCGCACACACGCACGCACACACACGCCCACCCACACACACACACACATACACGCACACAATTGCACACGAACACTGACATACGCACACACACACACACACACACACACACACACACAGACACACACACACACACACACACACACACACACAAACACACACACACACACACACACACACACACACACACACACGAACGCCCACGCACTTCGGGCGGCGTAACCGCATTTCACACGTGTTTTAGTCTTATTGTCGCTGTATTCTATTAAAAGTCAGTCAGCTTCAAAATGGCTGTCTTACGAGAGGCGATGTCTTGGCTCTGTATATGAGACATGGGGAATGCTTCGCCTAACAGTTATTGCTCAATCTTGCGCTGTCGTCTGATTCAACGAACACGTAACAATAAATACACATATTAGTGTGGAAGCAAACGTTTTATTTGTAATTTTTCAGCGATTTGTATATTCATGCGACACCTAACGGTAGACGGAGAACTGTTGACCTGATTCCAGTGGCATGTTTATGACCGTGGTATGTTTATGACCGTGGTATGTTTATGACCGTGGTATGTTTATGACCGTGGCATGTTTATGACCGTGGTATGTTTATGACCGTGGTATGTTTATGACCGTGGCATGTTTATGACCGTGGTATGTAAGCGCTCCAATATAATCCACTTCGTGAACAAAATAAGTCGAATGACATTACCACTTCATCTAACAATCTTACGGGTTGTCCACTTTTTCCACTGAAGAGGTAGAGTGATCAAATTACACAGGATAGCGGTGTGCACCAGACATAAGGAAATGGAGAGGTGAGCCATCCACGAGGATAGCGAGAGATCAAATTGGCCTAGTCATTTAGGTCAAGTAAGTTAAGTAAGTACAAGATTTGGCTTGTTAACAGAAATCTCTTATGTTAATTGTTGTCATTGGATACAGAAAATACATATTTTAAATGCTTGTCTTTCCTTTTTCATAAACAAAAACGCTATTACGTGGTATGGTCAAATAGAACATCTTCGTCTCCTCTATTGCGGCAATAATAGTTCGACTTCACACAGCGACCTGACGGGGCCGTATCTTCCGAAGATGCGAAAAGTAACAAAGTCGCAGCCTCGTTTTGTGCAGCCGCACGTGAAGGAACAGACGGTGGTGCCCTCAACAGGCCGTTCAGTCGCCGTCAGCTGACACCGCTTGAAGTAGCCGTCGAACGGACCGGTGTAGAGCGGCTTCTCCTCCGTGTACACGTGCACCTGTACAACGGCAATATAATATAAAAGAGACGGTTAATAGAAATGTCTCTATGTTAAATTACAACAAGTTAAGTAATAACAACATAACGATGAAAGTCGTTTCACGAAACAAAATACACCGCACAACGACAATACACTTTGTCAAATGCACGATTAATAGAAACGTGTCTATGTTGATTGTTAAATACAGAATTACAAATACACTACTGGAACGTCATGAGGATCCTTACAAAATGATATCTAATGATATCGAATTAAAATTATTTTATCCAGGAGGTCCTCGACATAAGTCTCTTGGGGTTTCCAGAGGATCTCCTCGGTTGCAGTATGTGTTTATTGTAATCCATTGTAAATATATTCAGAAATTTCTATTGTGACCGAAACAAAGTTCTAAACTGAAACAATAGGACCTAATCTACTTTATTCTTGGTGTCGCTGCGCGGTGTCGGTAGTGTTACATAGACATAGTGAAGGAATGCAGGGGTATCCATATTCCATCTCCCACCATAGTCAGTGGTAAACTCCTGAGCAATAATTGGTCCCAAACCTGCATTTGCACAGCGCGTAAAAATATCAATGATAGTCACATAAAAAACCAAATCCTTTACCACAAATTCGACAGTAAAGGCAAATATTAAGAAACGACTATGAAGATGTCCGTGTTCCGTATGTTGTCTTTCTCATCTTGATTCCCTGCCGTCACTGGTGAAGCTGGCCTTGATTCCGTTCTACAATTTCAGTTTTCTTTTTATTCTTCTTCTTCTTGCACTACTCTCTCCATCAACTGTCTCCATTCCTCTCTATCTTTTGCTCTCCACCAACAGTCTCCATTCCACTCTATCTTTTGCTCTCCACCAACTGTCTCCATTCCTCTCTATCTTTTGCTCTCCACCAACTTTCTCCATTCCACTGTATCTTTTGCTCTCCACCAACTGTCTCCATTCCTCTCTATCTTTTGCTCTCCACCAACTGTCTCCATTGCACTGTATCTTTTGCTCTCCACCAACTGTCTCCATTCCACTCTATCTTTTGCTCTCCACCAACTGTCTCCAATCCTCTCTACCTTTTGCTCTCCACCAACTGTCTCCATTCCTCCCTATCTATGTTGCTCTCCATAAACTGTCTCCATTTCTCTCTACCATTTGCTCTCCACCAACTGTCTCCATTCCTCTCTATCTTTTGCTCTCCACCAACTGTCTCCATTCCTCTCTATCTTTTGCTCTCCCCCAACTGTCTCCATTCCTCTCTATTTTTTGCTCTCCACCAACTGTCACCATTCCTCACTATCTTTTGCTCTCCACCAACTGTCTCCATTCCACTCTATCTTTTGCTCTCCACCAACTGTCTCCATTCCTCTCTATCTTTTGCTCTCCACCAACTGTCTCCATTCCTCTCTATCTTTTGCTCTCCACCAACTGTCACCATTCCTCTCTATCTTCTGCTCTCCACCAACTGTCACCATTCCTCTATATCTCTTGCTCTCCACCAACTGTCTCCATTCCACTCTATCCTTTGCTCTCCACCAACTGTCTCCAATCCTCTCTATCTTTTGATCTCTACCAACTATCTCCATTCCACTCTATCTTTTGCTCTCCACCAACTGTTTCCATTCCACTCTATATTTTGCTCTCTACCAACTGTCTCCATTCCACTCTATATTTTGCTCTCTACCAACTGTCTCCATTCCACTCTATCTTTTGCTCTCCACCAACTGTTTCCATTCCACTCTATATTTTGCTCTCCACCAACTCTCTCCATTCCACTCTATCTTTTGCTCTCCACCAACCGTCTCCATTCCTCTCTATTTTTTGCTCTCCACCAACTGTCTCCATTCCTCTCTGTCTTTTGCTCTCCACCAACTGTCTCCATTCCACTCTATCTTTTTCTCTCCACCAACTGTCTCCATTCCTCTCTATCTTTTGCTCTCTGCCAACTGTCTCCATTCCACTCTATCTTTTGCTCTCCGCCAACTGTCTCCATTCCACTCTATCTTTTTCTCTCCACCAACTGTCTCCATTCCTCTCTATCTTTTGTTCTTGATATATCTATGCATACATTCAACTACAATGTTCATGTTTATGCAGAATGTATTGACATATGTTGTGCTGTAGAAAAATGCAAATCTTATATAGCGCTGTATCCAATCCTCAGAACTCCTCAAAGCACTTTACATTTTTTCTTCCTTACAGACCTTTTCAATCGAACACAACATCGACTTCTCTGGGAAACATTAAGCCACGGAATAATTACACAAATATCCACCCTGTCTATAGCCAGGGGCTTATACAAACAGTTCAGTGAACTGGAGCAACGAAGAGTGAGCG
>CAXEFP010001353.1:0-7500 GCA_963995525.1 Escarpia spicata | reverse complement strand
GTGTTTCGGACATAGCAGTTTTCAAATTCGTTTGCTATGGCAGCCTATACTAGGGACGCTAAGTCGGAAGTGATGTCACACCGGAAGTTACTTGACTGTCATGGCGGCCTGGTTATGCAAATGAGATGACGCCGAAAACTAGTGTATATAGTTTAGTGTTTCGGTCATAGCAGTTTTCAAATTCGTTTGCTATGGCAGCCTATACTAGGGACGCTACGTCGGAAGTGATGTCACACCGGAAGTTACTTGACTGTCATGGCGGCCTCTGTGCTTCGGGTATTCCCGGAAGTGTGTCGACGAATAGAGATCTGTCATGGTCGGTAGATGGCAATACTCTGACTAATTACGTTGGGATCCGTTGAGTGGTGTTGGGAACCCTGATGGTCGCCTCTTTAAATGAAGTCCTGTCAGGTGGTTGTCCTTATATGTTATTGACATAATCGTTTTCGCTCATAGCGGTTTTCAACACACACACACACACACACACACACACACACACACACACACACACACACACACACACACACACACACACACACACACACACACACACCACCACCACCACCACCACCACCACCACCACCACACACACACTATTCACTTTGATTTGCTTCACTTTGAAGCAAATCTCATGCGATAACACGTCTATTTGCTTTGCTTTGCTTCGTTTTGAAGCAAATCTCACGGGATATACCGTCTATTTGCTTTGCTTTGTTTCGTTTTGAGGGATTTGACGCGATAACACGTCGAACCGTACTCTCGTGTGGTGTGTCATCCGAAGTCTCGTGACATATCTCGGTCATAGTCTCGTGTGATGTGTCACCCGTAGTCTCGCGGCATCTCTTGTCTCGTCGGTACGTGTGGTGCAATCTCACGCTGCTTTAGAAAGGACTATTAACTTGGACGTCAAATCTAGCGTGACCCTGTCGGTACGGTTTCTGCAGAGAGAGAGAGAGAGAAGAGAGAGAGAGAGAGAGAGAGAGAGAGAGAGAGAGAGAGAGAAGAGAGAGAGAGAGAGAGAGAGAGAAGAGAGGGGGGGGGGGGGGGGGGGGGGAGAGAGAGAGAGGGGGGGAGAGAGAGAGGGGGAGGGAGGGAGGGGAGAGAGACAGACAGAGACACAGAGACAGGGACAGAGAGAGAGAGAGAGAGAAAGAGAGAGAATGGATGAATTGGTGAATGGATGAATGGATGCATGGATGAATGGATGAATGGATGAATGAATGAATGGATGGATGGATGGATGGATGGATGGATGGATGGATGGATGGATGAATGAATGGATATATATACTAAATACATGTATGTATACGTATGTACATATATGTATACGTATGCACCCGCACATGTATATACAATGTATACACACATACATGTGCATACACACATCTCCTCACACACAAACACACACCGCACACCACACACACACACACACACACACACACACACACACACACACACACACACACACACACAACACACACACACACACACACACACAACACACACACACACACACACACACACACACACACACACACACACACACACACACACACACACACACACACACACACACACACACACAGACACACACACACACACACACACACACACACACACACACACACACACACACACACACACACACACACACACCCACTACAAGACACAAACTATAAATCTAATGTAAGTTTCCTACAAGAATGTTGAATATCCAATTTAACCGATTTATATACAAGTACCAAGGAAAGAGTAGCAGTAACAGTGGTGGCTTGATAATATATGTTGATAACATATTCCAACACAAAGTCCAACTAAACATAAACACTTACGAACAATGAGAGGGAGTGATAATTAACGTAACTACCGGTGGCCTACCGAAAGCAATTACTATTGGTAATATATACATACCACCAAGCATGATAAGAGAACATGTCAGGCAATTTATTAATGAATTCACTACACTTGTCTTGTCAACAGAACAATCAAACACAACTATTAACACTGCCCGGGGACTTCAATCTTAATCTCCTTAAGATAAACGAAATTTCAATATGCAGCGATTTCTTTGATATGTTGACATCCCACAGTTTATTCCACAAATCACCTTCCTACCAGATTATCCCGCTCAAGCAGCACACTAATTGACAATGTATTCTGTAAAAGTCCGAGATCTATAACCAGAACAGCATCAGGTATATTAATAAGCAAGTTATCTGATCATCTCCCATGCTTTATTTTCTCAGAACGTTCTTTAGTGAATCCACCAAACCCCAAAAACGACAAAGCCACTCAAAATATAATAAAGTATATCAATGCATCCGATTTGTACAACAAACTAGACAAAAATCTGAAGACAGGCCCTAATCTAATTTACGATATTATACTAGAAGTAATTGATAAATGGGTCTACTAAAATCCATAAAGTTTCGAGATAGGTTATACAAGACAATTAAACTTACAAATCGTTTTACGGGAATACGAAGTAATGCTCATTAACTTAAAACATACAGTGTCGTATTAAAGAGAAGCGTACAAGCTTCCAAGCAACATTATTATGCGTCCACGTCCATTGTCAATTTCATATCCTATGCAGAAGACACCATTTTGTTAAGTAGAATTAGCAATTTCACAACCGCACACAATGATGATGCTGAAACACTAATAAATGAGGAACTCTACAAAATGATTGAATGACTAGAAATAAATACGGTTTCTCTTAACGTAGCTAAATCGAACTTGCCCAAAACACATTTAAAATACCTGTTCCTAAAATACACAACATAGTAATAACAAAGGTTGACAATTTAAATTTCTTAGGATTAACTTTACACACACAAAAATGGAAAAAACACTAAGAAAATGTATCAAACAAATGTTCTAGAATAACCGGTAGACTTAAAAGACATAACCTAGTTATGCCAATGAGAATAAAAAAAAAGCTATACAATACATTATTAGTACCACACATAACTGATTGCTTAACGACTCATCTCTCAAAGAATTAATAAAATTCAGAAGAGGGCCATACGGATAATAACTTTGAGTCATTTTTATGCACATACTGACCCATTTTTTAAAACTAAACTTACTAAAAGTGAATAATATGTTAGCCATTCAGGAATTAAAATGTTATTATAAATTTATGCGTACAAATTACCTACATATCTACAACATTGGCAGATAGCAACTAACACCATGATTCATGTTCACAATACATGCAACCAACAAACAATACACATTTACGATACAACCCATACATTTGCAAAACATTGTTCTTAAATAGAGTTTACCACATACAATCAACAATACCTCCCAAAGTGTGATAGACAAACTTTATACACATAGTCTACATGGTTTCATAAATTATGCAAAGTATCACATCATTCAAAATTGCACAAACATTAATTGTTATGCCTCCACATATACCGCAATCAACTGCAATGATGTAATCTCTGCCCAAACACTATACAATATGTGTTCACTTACTCCCTTCACCACACACTAAGATCATACCCACCAGCTGCATACTTAAACACAACAATCCAGTTTTTAGTGACGATGGATATAACTACATTTTAACGTTTAAGTTTTGTATAACATATATTATATATTATTTTCTTTCAATAGAAACTGAACTAAAATATCACGACTGGTGGCTCACTCTCTATCTGTATGTATGTCTGTCTGTCTGTCTGTCTGTCTCTCTGTCTCTCTGTCCACCTCTCTTTCTGTCTCTGTCTCTCTGTCTCTCCCTCTCTCTGTCTCCGTCTCCCCTCTCTTTCTCCCCTCTCTCTCTCCCCTCTCTCTCTCCCCTCTCTCTCTCCCCTCTCTCTCTCCCCTCTCTCTCTCTCCCCTCTCTCTCTCCCTCTCCCCCTCTCTCCCTCCCTCCCTTCCTCCCTCCCTCCCTCCCTCCCTGTTTATTTTGGACAATGTACAGTGTATCGCTGTTAAATTTTATTCTATACCGATGTTTTTGGTATTGTGTAAATATTTTGCACCCTTGTCTAAATATGTCATGTCCATCACATGCTTACTATATTGTGCATAGAACTGTGTGTAAGTTTTCCTTTTGTTCTGTTTTGTTTCTACAGTGTATGATGTCACTAAACGGATGACTAGCTTACGAACCCAATTTTCCAAAACGATGAAGACTCCCAAAAGTGGATCTAAGGGCATGGATGGATCCTGCAATGGATCCTGGAATCGTTGGCATTTCTCAAGCCGTATGTCGCCAAACAAAAGACACAGGTACAAAGTTGCATGTTGGTGGTAAGTATTAATATGGAATTTAAAAATAAAGACATAATAACATTTAGGTATGCCTGTGGAACATGTTACTACGTTCTGGTACTTTTACAAAAAAAGTATCTTAATATACGTAATTTTTTTTAAGATTATGTAGTTTATAATATTTTATAGAAGTCTTCAGGCATGCATAATAAATGTTTCACACAATCAATGTATCACGAATCTCAGCACCCATGTCATATATTCTGTTAATGTTTTGTGACATGTTTATCACATGGTTTGTTGATGTTTATCTTGTACTTGTACCATGTCATTCTGCCATGACACTCACCCAACCTCAGAACTACAATAATCTACCAAGTAATCGCGTTGAGCACGGGCCTTGTGGGATATATTGGTGCCTGTTGGCAGAGTTGCTTGTTGCTAAATCGGGTCTGATCTCCAGGCGGCGGGTGAAATAGCATGTGTCACTGGATCCTCATTGCCCAGCATGTCGTTAGCCACGACTTTTCGGGATCTTAGAAGGTACAGGCAGCTAGCACAAGCAGTTCGACTTTCGGTGGTTGGAAGGCGATACGGGTTAGGAAAATTCTCCACCGATTAGCCAAGATCACAAATGCATTTTCCACCACTCTCCTGGCACGAGACAAACGGTAGTTAAAAGTCTTGGGGCGGTGGTCCTGATCCAGCGCCATTAGTACCAAAGAGAACATCCCCTTTTCATTGTAGAAGATCGAGCCCGATCCTACTGGTGGCCGCATCACAACATGTTTTCCATCAAGGGCGCCCAAGCAATTCGGAGGTTGCCACTTCTCCCAGAAACTGTCTGCAATAAGTGTCCACTCTTCAGAGGTTGCAGGGCACTGAAAAATATTTAAAAAATGATTGCAGATACGTATATTTGTCGCTTTTGTTATAAATTATATTTTTCACTTTTTCTGCAGTCTGATGACGACGAGACGACGAGACGACGAGACGACAACGTCATCTCAGGTGGCCTATGGGGAGCCTGCCATTGCCACTGCCGAAACTGCAAGCACGGTATCTGGAAACACAGAAACTGTTAGTAATGAACCACAACCTGCCACTTACGCAACACAAAAATAAAACGATCTTGTATATCCAATAGCGACACAACTTGTAGAAGTTGCAGAGGCAGAAACTCCCTCGACCATGTGTGCTGGCAGTGGCAGACGCAACACAACAAACACCCCTAAAAGAAGGAAAGTCGTTAGACGTATACAGGGTGATTTTAATGAGGACCCGCTGACTGCTCAACAAGATGCCAATGATTCCGTCCCTGAAAACCAGGATCACTATCCTGGTGTTGTAGATAACCGTATAGTTGAAGAAAAATTTAAAATGTGTGTTTGTCTGTGTTGTATTTATATATTACAATTATGCACTAACATCCCTAGAAAAATAATTACCTTCATAAATTCGTCTTTCCGTGCGTCGTAGGTCGCGGCGCAGACCTGACGTAGAAACGATCCAGTCGTCGTCTCCCCGACACGAAGCATCTCCAGACTTTTGAAGGAGTCACCTTAAAAAACAAACATTCAATAATGGCAAAATATTTCCTAGGTAAATACCATCCATAAAAAAAATATGGATAATTTAGCAAACCCCAAAAAATGCAGACATAATAATGGCATTGCGGTTTGACGACAACATTTTAGTGGATTTATTTATTAGTGATTATTTATTAAGGACCAAAATGGACATCTACCAGTGGCCAAAAACCTAGGGTGATGGTCAGTCGTTCAGAGAGGGAGATGGGAGCACCATATCCGGTCGTTTGCTTCTCAATCGCAGGCTTGATCAGGTCGAGTAGGAACGTGAAAACCTCTGGTGTCATCCGTAAGAAATTACGGTATACGTCTATAACATTTTCCCTTAGCCTTCTGTACAAGATTATCATGTGCTCCATGTTGCTCACGGGCGAGCAGATGAGCCTTGATCCACTGCTTGCGTTTACGGTTTTGTCTCGCCTTTTCCTTTCTTCTGCGCTGCCACAGCGACGCCAGTGCTACCATGGATAATGCTAGATGTCTTGTTGACTCCATCTTCTCCTGTGGTTATCAAATCGGTAATTGTAGTGACAAGTTTTTCTTTCTCAAAGCGGCAAACAGACGTGTAGAAAAAGGCGAAACAGAACGGCGTTCTATGCAACGGGTAGTCGGAGGGGTACTCACTATATACCAAAGGTAAGCAGATCTTCATGTTTACTGTGGTCTGCTATTTGTTTAATCGCCTCATTGTTTGTGATATGTTGCATACAATATATGATATCATAACAAAATTGTAACATGTTACTAAAAAGCGTGTATTTGTTCAGCCTTGCAAACATCACCATATCTGGAGGTGGTACTTTATAAATAATTATAACGTTCGCATCTAATCGACACTAATTTCTATTTTATATTATTGGTTGTTATTTTTATTATTTGAAGCTGTATTTTAACTTCATAAACATTTTATATTTACCTTAATTTATTGAATAGTTATAGTCTTCATGTTATTTTATTATGTGAAGTGCTTTGATTGGTATTAATTTATTTTAAAAGCGCGATGTAAAGACACATAATAATTATAATTATTGTAGACAAGATATTTCAAATACACGAAATCGTTAAAGGATCTCTTACCTTCGTGGATGCCCTTATTCTGGCCATAGGGCCTACTACCGCGGCGATCCGGGTGAGTTAGCTAAGCAAGGTCATTACTAGAGACGCAACGCAACTAGTTTTTAAAGTTGCACCAAATCGGATTGCGTCGGGACGTAACTTGCAATTGTTTGTCGGAAGGATGGCGCCAAGCCGTTTAAAATCGCAATACGTGAGGTGCAATCTCACGCTGATTTAGACAGAACCATTAGATTCGGACGTCACATCTACGCGTGTAACTGTGGGTAAGGTTTCTACAGCTGCTATTTATCATTTATTTTTTAGTACACTAATTGTTTTTTGAGTGCTGTGATCGCGGCGTTTTGTGCAGATTGGCCCTCCGCATGTTTTATTTTGTTGTAATTTATAATGATCACTCGTTGGCGCAGTGGTTGTGTAATCAATACCCCTCGACAGACTGGATTTGTTTTGGTTAGTAGTGTTGTGGAACTGAAGACATTACGCAGGCTACACCCTCGTGCGCCATTTATCTTCAAATTAAGTGATCAGTTGCAAATGTTTTTATGCCACGCAGTTTTCGTCATTTTGACGTAGAAATGAAATTAACGTACCTAATAAAACC
>CAXEFP010001352.1:0-25283 GCA_963995525.1 Escarpia spicata | reverse complement strand
GAGAGAGAGAGAGAAGAGAGAAGAGAGAGAGGGAGGAAGGCAGGGATGGATGAAGGGAGGGGGTGGGGGGAGAGACGGAATAAGAAAGAATGAGAGAGAGAGATAGAGAGAGAGACAGACAGACTGAGAGAGAGAGAGTGAGAGAGGGGGGGAGGATGGTAGAGTAGTGGAGGAGGAGGGAGAGAGAGAGGGAGGGAGGGTGGGAGTATAGTAGAGGAGGAAGGAGGGAGAGAGGGAAGGAGGGTGGGGGAGTAGTGGAGGAGGAGGAGGGAGGGAGAGAGAGAGGAAGTGAGGGGGAGTAGTAGAAGAAGAGTGAGGGAGAGAGGGAGGGAGGGTGGGAGAGTAGTAGAGGAGGAGGGAGGGAGAGAGGGAGGGTGGGGGAGTAGTGGAGGAGGTGGAGGGAGGGAGAGAGAGAGAGGAAGATAGGATGGTGGAGTAATAGTAATACGACAGAGTGAGAGCGTATATATAGGATATGGGTGATAATTGATGACGCGAACGTATCTGATGATGCCGACGAGACTCACCTGCAGCGGATGGCACACGGCGATGTAGCGGTCAATGGTCAGTAAGATGGTCAACCAAGTGTCCGTCAGTCTGATAAAGTATATAACCGGATACAGATACATGAACATCTGAGGGTACGCCGTGATGTAAGCACCGAGCGGCCAGGTGAACGTGTGCAGCACGGGCAGACTGCGCATGAGCAGTGAGCATACGAGAACGAGGCTGTCTGCAACTGCTAGCGCCTGTAGCAGTACGGTGGTCGTGAGTCGGTGTTTCTGCGTCGCGAGGACGATGAAGGCAACGACGTTCATGACGATCCCAATAATAGCAATCGGCATCGATATCCCAACTTCACAAATAAACCGGAACAGCGCCAACTGGTCGTCGCGTGGTGGCGCCACCGGTCGAGGAGCCATCATGGCGCAGACCGTCACGGAACCGTTCCCGGTCATATTGACCGGAAGGAAAGCGTCGTCACTTCCGTTGGCGGAAAAGCTATAACCCATCGACGTCATCATGAAATATTACATTCGACGTAGCGGAATAAAATGCCGTCTTTTGTACTGTTGTATGTAGCTGATACAGCAACATATGATGTATCCTTTAATTCACATATGGCATTCCTATACGACCAGCGATACGGCTTCCGTCTTTGGAGCGGTGCAACTATATGACTCACACAATACAGTCGCCCACTGTTTTCTTGTCTATATCTTTTCCATTATCAGCATACCCAGCGTCGTTGTGGAATTACCTTCGGCGTCTTCGGCACGCGCGACATACGTGCAGCGGAGCACGATTGAGATACGACAATCGATCTGGCAGAACCGCTTTCCGTTTGCGTTTCCAAGGTGCCTTCGCAGCTGGTCCGAAACGGTTTCTAATCGGCGCAGTAAACTCCGGCGTGATATTGACGTCAGGTTAAAGACACCAGTCTCGCCGAAGCACACACGGGTCGGCATATAGATAGCATTATTAGCGTTGGCGTGGCAATTCGCTACATCAGACCGGTTTCCCGACGACTATCTTCGCTGCAGGCAGCCGCTTGCTGCCCACGCGTGCTGTCTTGTTGAGCTTGCGTCGGCGCTTCAGTCAGGATAGACCCTAAACGGAAACAAAAACAGCGCAATTAAGGGTCTACTAAACATATACATTTTTCTCTTATGGTATTTTGTTAGGGAGGATTAAACTACATTCACAACATTCTTCTCATCACGCACGTAAGAGAGTCACATAAATAACAACAAATAAAACAGCTGATTAGATCGTTGAAAGGAGAGGACGAAGTCAGGGGCAGTTTAGGACAACAAAACAGGCAAAGTTTGCCGCACACGTGTCGAATGTGTGCAGTATTAAAAAGAGGCAGTCTGTTCCTAGTTTTTTCTTTTATTAAATAATATAATGCACTTGTACTATACTATGTTGAAGGTACTGCCTACTAATTTGTGTTTAGTATACTCGTAACAAAGTTCGCAAGTTGGAAGATACGACACCTGTTTAAATAATAAACAAAACATCCAGTTTCAAAACAGGTTGTATTGGCAATACGGCCGATTCACGTTGCGTTAACTGCAATACCCTTTGATGTTCAACGATGCCCCATTTCAACACGTTCAACACAGCATGATTGCTGTTACAAATTAATGCGCCCGCTTATTATAATTCTAGGTAGAGGAACTGACTGGCTCCTTTTAAGGGAATAATATACGACTGTTATCCGCCAACTAACGCTCGAGTAACGTTCACAGAAGCCTTCGTGGGATCGTAGATGGCAGCTGGTCTAAATAACGGACGGACATGCTGCTACATCATTACTGTCGAGTACACTGCATTATCCTCCAGACATCGTGCATTATCATCCAGAAATATTGTATTATATTCCGACGCTATTGAACTGTTCTCGCTCAGAGATCCTACGCTGAGCATACGTTTTTGGAATGTCAAGTCTATAACGCCGTTAAAAATATAACGGTTGGTTATCAAGTCGATACACGTTAGTTGTTTTGTCATGTGTTTTGGCAACATACAAGGTAGACAAATAACATATACAACTTCGCAACAGTTATACTCACACACGCAAGCGCGTACGCACGTGAATACGCAAGCACGCACGCACACACGCGCACACACACACACACACACACACACACACACACACATCCATATACCAAATATCAATTCAGACGTCAGTACCGACTCACTGCCAGCACATCGACGGGGAAGACAATCTCGCCAGGTCAAGCGACTTGTCACCTACGCTTCTTGCACGGTTATTCCGTCAACGCAACAGCGCGCTCGGGAACGACCATTACATTTGTGCGTGCCGGGCGTGAATTAGCCGGAGCTCAGACAGTTGATAAAATTTGCGCAGAAGAAACTCCCACGAGGCCACGGGTGCGGCTTACCTGATGCATATGCTGCGGTCAACCTATTCCAGTTGCTGTATAACCAGGCGTTATCGTAACGCACTCAATTATTCAGCCAATTGGAATTCGCGACCAATTCCCACAACGTATAAGAAACCGTGTTTATTGCATTCTGTTGTTATTGCTAAAGTAAATGTGTTTAGTGCATGGAAATCCGAGTAAACACGTCACTCACAAATTTATGCCAGATATTCTGTATGGAACCAATGCTGGTATATATAAAATACAAATTTGCTCCCGCCGAACTTAACGTCTTAGCCATTCGCGGAGAGACCGAGTTTTTGTGCAGACGTGTTCCATAGAGTCAACAGCTGTCGGGAAGACATCCGAAGCGGGACGCTTCAAGACCGAAAGCTAAATATAGACAACTTGGACGGTTTTGCCCCAGTTGGCTTACGCCGATCTTGTCTACTCTGTTTTTCCTATATGGACTGCTGATCTATGCCATTTGTTCTATTGCATGTAGCCTGGCTTCACTAATCCCACATGTAGGTATGAGTGGATGAGAAAAGGAGGTGCAGAAGAAGATATCAAAACACAATTACAAAACGTCAGGGCAGCATTTGCTCATCTTCAACGGCTATGGAGATCCTCAGTATGATCCCGAAAAACAAAACTCAGAATCTACTAGAGCAATAATATATTTTATATGTTCCTGTATGGCTCGGAGTGCTGGCGCATGACACAGCAAGACACAAACAGACTCCCCAGCTTCCACAACACCTGCCTAAGGAAGATAATAAAAATTACCGAGCTAGTCTCCAACATAACATAACAAAAAATCCATAACATATCTGCCTCACCCTGAAAAAGAGAAGGTGGACTTGGCATGGCAATGTCTAAAGGATGACCTGTGACATGCTAGCAAAGACAGCACTGACCAGGACTTACTTACTTAGCGGCTCCCGCGTCTATCGTCGCGTGAGGCAGTGAAAGCACGCCAACCAGATCTGTCGCTTGCTAGTGTCCTGACGTCGCTCTAACTTTTGTTGACCAGCTGTAGGTCGCGGTCGATTGTTTGGCGCCAATTCATTCTTGGTCGTCCCATCTTTCTCTGGCCAGCTGGTATCCACCATATCGCCTGTTGGGCAGGTCTAGTAGGTGGGAGCCTTGTTACATGGCCGAGCCAGTTCATTCGTCTTCTGCAAATAGTAGATGACGTCAGAGGTTGTCCTGATCGTATCCGGACATTTGTATTCATCACGTGGTCGCTCCAGTGTATGCCCAAGATCTTTCGCAGCCATTTCGTGCCGAATGCATCTATTTTGTTTTCTTGGCTTATTTTTAGTTGCCATGTTTCACATCCATACAGGAGGGTTGGTGTAACGTTTGAGTTATAAAAGCGGAGTTTACATTTCAAGATAAATTTCTTGTTGTTCATGATCGATGATTCCTTGGTTGTTGATGGAGCTGCCAAGGTAGGTTAATTTTTCGACTATTTCTACTTTTTTCTGGTTGATCAAAACACCTGTGGGTGGATGGTGCTGTCAGCATGTTTTTTGCCTTCTTTTTATTGATGACCAGTCCCAAGCAATTAGCGTATTTGCTGACTGATTCCAGACGTTGTAGGCCCTGGGTGCTGTCTGAGAGGGCAGCAATGTCATCAGCAAAGTTCAGGTCTGACAAACGCTCCTCCTTAACCCGCACAATCCCTTCATTGACTGTGGTTGCTAGCCGCATGACCCAGTCGATGGCCACGGCAAAGAGAAGGGGGAAAATAATGCAGCCTTGTCTGACACCAGTCATCACATGGAACCAGTCGCTGTAGTCGTCTTCTGTTTTTACACAACATCTCGAGTTTTCATATACCTTTTTGATTGCTGTTACAATTTTTTTTGGGATTCCATATGTGGTTAATATTTTCCACATGGAGGGTCTGTGGATGCTGTCAAGCGCTTTGGTGAAGTCTATGAAACTGATTGCGAGGGGTAACTGGTACTCTTGACATTTCTCAATAATGCATCTGAGTGTGAATATCTGCTATGCAAAATATTGTTTGGGCCTAAAGCCTGCTTGTTCCTCACGCAGATTGCCATCTACCACATCTCGATTTCGGTTCAGTATCGGTTCATTATCATCTAGAAGTACGTTTGCCCTGGTATTGACAGCAGTGTCACATCTCTCCAGTTGTCACATTCAGTTAGGTTTCCTTTCTTTGGGATACAGACAGCAGCACTATCTTTCCAGTCTTCAGGAACGTTGCCCGAGTCCCAGATCTGGTTGCATAGTCCGCACATCCATTGTACAATTGTTTCACCACCCGCTTTGATAATTTCAGTTGTGATTCCGTCCATGCCAGATGACTTGTTTGTTTTGAGAGTCGCAATGGCCTTCCTCACTTCATCCTCCGAGAACTCCTCTGTGTTTATTGGGAGCGCGGTCTGAGTGTTGCCAGTCTGTGTTGGTGTGTCAGGTGCAGGTCTATTGAGAACCTCTCTAAAGTGTTCTGCCCATCTCTCTAGTTTGTTCTCTTCTTTCAATAGTAGAGATTCATCTTTGGCTAAAATTGGTCCAGACCTTGCCTTTGTGCTGCCAGTGATTTTCTTGGCAATGCGGTAGACCTCTCTCATATCATTTCGGGCAGCTGCGTTCTCTGCCTCCTGTGCCTGTCTTCAAACCATTCGCGTTTGTCATTTTGTGCACTGCGCTTCACTTCTCTGTCTTCTTACTATGATCTGTGCTGTGCTGCAAGACTCATTTTGTCGTTCCTGTTGCAGGAGTTTCCTCTCCGCAATCAGCCCCCATGTGTGATCAATGATCCAAGACTCCTTCGGAGATTTCTGGAATCCCAGAACGTCTTTGCCCGCTGCCATCATCGCATCTTTCATCTTCTCCCACCATTCCGTTAAACCTGGTGTAGGATCTGCAAGGGCTGCAATACGATTTCTCAGGACTGTTTGGAATTCATATTTGGTCACTGGGTTCTGAAGCTTGTTCATATCGAATCTCTTAGTCATGTTTGACTTCTTCTTTTGTCTCCTCAACTTGATCTTGATCTTCGCAATAACTAAGTGGTGGTCGCTACAGATGTCTGCTCCACGATGCACTCGAACGTCCTGTAGACACGGAGTCCTCCAGCCTGGTCCGATAACAAAATGGTCGATCTGTATGAAGGTCTTGTGGTCGTTTGAAAACCATGTTATTTTGTGTACGTCTTTGTGCTCAAAGAGTGTAGATCCAATCGCTAAGTTGTTCATTGCACAAACTTGCACAAAGCGGTTGCCATTACCTGTACGTTTTCCAATTGCGTGAGGCCATAGGACGTGTTCAAAACCAGACCTATTTCCACCGATCTGGGCAATCATGTCTCCCGTAACAACGGTTATGTCATAATGTTTAATCTTGTCTATCAGGTCCTGTAGTTGCTCATAGAAGCTGTCTTTCTCACTGTCATCGTTGTTGTTGGGTGGTGCATAGCACTGAACGATGGTGACCTTGGCATGCGATGTTACAAATCTTGCCGTAATTAATCGTTCATTAACTGGGGTCCATTCTGTAAGCGCACTGTTTGCATCTTTGTTAACAAACATCTTGTTTCCTGATTTGAATTTTCCTGAATCAGTCCAGCGAACATCGCTGAGACCTAGTTTAAATACTTCAAATTGATCAACACGTATTAAATATATATAAAAAAATTTGCCACGATTAAATAGTAAACAAATAAATAATTAAACCAAAACAAAATACCATCACAGCAAAAAATAACAGTTAACTTGTTAAATAGTATTACCCAAAAAATCATTATTAAGAAAGTGCATCTTGCTTGCAATCTAGCAATGGATAAATACAGTCTGTATTGTTTATGTTGCCACCGCACACATAGTCTGGTAAACACGGTGAGTAATACAGTCGCACGACCGTAATGTTATTTTTGCTGGGCTGATGCGGAGAATGATGACAAATATAATTCGACGTTGTCTGTATCAACAAGCCATTGCGTCAACACACAACTTGCATGTTGTACTGTTTTAAATAAAATAATGCCTCTAGTCAATGGTTGGTCTGCAATGTTTTGGATACAACGTACCCAATCACAGTTGAAAAGCTCACCCTTTTCTGAAGGTATGTCTTGTTTTCATTCGGTCAATTTCCCGGGGCAGTCCGTGCGTTCATGAACGACTGTTTAGAGGAGAGTGGGTGACGGACTGGAAATAAGGGAAGTGCCAGGTGGGCAGACTTAGTCATAACTGTTACTTCGGACCAATAAATTGCTTCCAAAACAAGTAACCGCAGGGTATGTGAACCGTCGTATTGGAATAGTGCAAGCGTGCGCACAGGCACATGACACAAGCAAGTATGCACACACACGCACAAATGCATACGAACACGGAAATACGCACACATATGCACACACGCGCGCGCACGCACATACACGCATGCACATATACACGTAAGCACGCACGCACACTAAGTGAAAACATCTTCTATAGTTACTCGCAGTCATTTACCAACGTCATCACAGTCAATATTTTGATTTACTTCATTACTCATATTAATGTAAATTGTTGCATAGCGCAGTATCCAGTCTTTAGAATTGGTCAAAGAGACCTAACCCTTCAACCCATGGCAGACGTGTAAATTTCGATGTGTGCGTGTGTGTGTCCGTGCATGTGTGCGTATGTGAGCGTGTGTGTGTGTGTGTGTGTGTGTGTGTGTGTGTGTGTGTGTGTGTGTGTGTGTGTGTGTGTGTGTGTGTGTGTGTGTGTGTGTGTGTGTGTGTGTGTGTGTGTGTGTGTGTGTGTGTGTGTGTGTGTGTGTGTGTGTGTGTGTGTGTGTGTGTGTGTGTGTGTGTGTGTGTGTGTGTGTGTGTGTGTGTGTGTGTGTGTGTGAGTGCATACGCTCGTGAGCGTGTGTGGATATGTGAGCAAATGCGTGCGTGTTTGCGTGTATGTTTGAGTGCGCGTGTGTGCGAGTGCATAATATCCATACTTACGTATTACGGGCGTATACGGTCATCTCGCCAGATTTGGGCCACATTAAAGACGTCTGCAAGCTTGCTCCAGTTCAAGCCTACAACAGTATAATCACCTACTCGGGCATGGAGCTGAGACAGGTGGCATCAGCACGCAGCCAGTTGTCACTGGTTCTGGTTAGCCAGTCTGCATAATGACCAATGCTAATCAGATGATACGACTTGATGGCAGACAGCTACATTTTTTCGAGTTGCATCAGGATGTCTGGAAGGTTGGCGTTGGCAGCTTCCTCGTTATCACTTCAATGCATCTACCACGGCTGCAATACGTGGGCCGTTTTCCCATATTTGCGTGGTGATGTCAGCACGAAGACGGACGGTTTGTAGGTCGCGTTTGCCGGAGAAAACATATATTCCTTTTCTCGTTAGGTGCTATTAATATTGAACAGCTCAAATCATGTTCATGTTAAATGCCCATCTGCAATTAGAATTTTACATTGCGAGTGTGCGTGCATGTGTGTATGCGTGCGCGTGCGCTTGAGCGTGTGCGTGTGCGTGTGCGTGTGCGTGTGCGTGTGCATGTGTGAGAGTGTGTGTGTTGTGTGTGTGTGCGTGTTTATGTATGTGTTTGTATATGTGTGTGTATATGTGCGTGAGTGTATGTGTGTATGTGTGTGAGTGTGTGAGTGTGTGAGTGTGTGAGTGTGTGTGAGTGTGTGAGTGTGTGAGTGTGTGTGTGTATGTTTGTGTGTGTGTATATATATATATATGTGTGTGTGTGTGTGTGTGTGTGTGTGTGTGTGTGTGTGTGTGTGTGTGTGTGTGTGTGTGTGAGTGTGTGTGAGTGTGTGTGTGTGTGTGTGTGTGTGTGAGTGAGTGTGTGTGTGAGTGTGAGTGTGTGTGTGTGTGTGTGTGTGTGTGTGTGTGTGTGTGTGTGTGTGTGTGTGTGTGTGTGTGTGTGTGTGTGTGTGTGTGTGTGTGTGTGTGTGTGTGTGTGAGTGTCTGTGTGTGTGTGTGTGTATGTGTGTGTGTGTGTGTGTGTGTGTGTGTGTGTGTGTGTGTGTGTGTGTGTGTGTGAGTGTGTGTGTGTGAGTGTGTGTGTGTGTGTGTGTGTGTGTGTGTGTGTGTGTGTGTGTGTGTGTGTGTGTGTGTGTGTGAGTGTGTGTGTGGGTGAGTGTGTGTGTGTGTGTGTGTGTGTGTGTGTGTGTGTGTGTGTGTATGTGTGAGTGTGTGTGTGTGTGTGTGTGTCTGTGTGCGTGTGCGTGTGCGTGTGCGTGTGCGTGTGCGTGTGCGTGTGCGTGTGCGTGTGCGTGTGCGTGTGCGTGTGCGTGTGCGTGTGTGTGTTATATACACACTGTCTGCAGTCCATGAACACGAGCTACAGCTTACTGTACCAAGGAAAACAATCAACTGCAGTCTACGTGTATACAAAATATATTATTTATTTATGTTATTGTCCCGTAAAAACACGTAATATATGTCTGAAACGTCACGAGCCGATCAAACGATGCGTTACCTTTTTTACTCTAAAGTGATTAGTAACCGCTTATATGGCCTGCACTATTTAGATGAAACGGTGGACTGTCTCATATGAAAGATGATTCATATTTGCAATGTCACACGCCGGCTATTTATCTGATTTACGTCATTATTCCGACATGTTGTTGCATATAAATCGCGACATTGCCGGCTATGTTGTGCAACCATAATGTCAAAATGTCGCTCGCGTACCATAAACTGTTTCACAATGCCGCTTCTTGGATGTGTCCGCATCGCATGACCCACAAAAGATGCAATAAAATATAACTTTCCGCCATCGTCGTTTTCTGTCTGTATTAAAATTCCGTGACACGAGAGTTTCTGAAAACCGCTTTGTTTACGTTAAATCGGCAGTCCTCGCTAGCACCTGACCGCCGACCATATTACGCAAACTGGCGCTCTATACGATAAATAGTGTCTTCGGATTACTGTTTTGTTTTATTGTGTCAACCAACAGTGCTACAAAGTACAAACGCGTGCCATTCCGATCGGTTTCCGGTCCTGAACAGGCTCATTATTCATGGCGCCGTAATACCGCTATACGACCGGCTGTAAAACATTAATGTTTGCCGCATCTGGAATGCGCTTAAAGGCCAATTATCGGAAAGCACCGGTTTCCGCGAGTGCTATTAACGTCGATGATCCGCAGTGTCAGCGACCAGTCCGGTGTTGTTAACTTGTAATGATACTACGGCGGCGAGACGGAGGAGCAGAAGTGGGTACAGCTCAGTATTATAAGTACGGGTTCAAGTCATACGAATGAAGCAATAGTGATGTTTAAAATGGTAGCCCCTTGGTTAAGATGTTTTCGCATGAAAACGTATCAACAGTCTGCGCCATCGTCAAATAGGCATGTCAAGTCCGCAGATTAAAAAACAGGTTTCCCATGTATGTGTTCTTTGCAGAACTGCAGGCCGGTAAGCATACAGTAGGCAGACCACACCTTGGCTTCAAAGAGTTTTTCAAATGATATTAAATAACCGTTAACAACACAGCTGAAACATTGACTACCCCTGACACGGACAGACCAAGTTGGTGGGTCATGCTTCCCATTGGCCGTGTCATCGATATCGAAAAACATCTAACAAAAACGAACTATGGCGGCCCATCTAAATGCCACAACAAGGGCCTGTAGGTGACATAGTCTCTCGAGACTGCAATGGAAAGAAGTGGATTGGATCCGTTTTTGGCGAAACACGATGAGGTGCATACCAGGCGTGTGTGTTAAATATATGATCATTAGTGTAACGCAATGTAACGAAATTTTTCTCGAAACGCATAATGTAAAGATAAATAATGACATATCAGTCTTTCAAAAATGTTTAAACCTTAGAACGTATGACACACAGAACGTAGACAAACGTTAACATTTTCAATTATGGCAAATTATGGTGATCAGTCCCGGGGGCCGGCTTGGATCAACTATTTGAAGTCGTATTCTATTCTGGTCTTTGGTAACATTAAATCAAAGTAATGTATTGTATTATGCTGAAATATGCTAAATCAATCGTGTCCCAGAGTGCGCGACACGTTTTGACCATCAATTAGGTATTAAGAAGCACCAATTACCAAAGCACTGTTCCTGTAATTAATTATTAAACACAGACACGTTCCATTGGAGTAATATGTCAAAAAGCTTGTAAGTGGATATTAGATGGAAGCCAATGCAGTAATGCAAAAACGAGTGCCCACAGTTTTTTTAAGTAAAATGTATTGTTCCTGTTGCGAGTATGCTGCCTCTAGTAGACGGGCGGCCAAGGACGAGAAAAGTGCTCAGAAAAAGTTTCGTAGGCATTTTTAGTTACAAGCAGCCAACCATTTTAGATGTTCTTTATATGTATTACTGACTATGGTGTGGGTTGTTCGACTTTCTGATTTGTTATATTTAGGTCAGAAAACGGTTTTTATGTAAACTTTGACATGAATTTGATCAAAACCCCTGTATTATGGCTGTATAAAATTCCTACATAATTCCAAATCAATTTAAAGTTTCTCTACATAAGCCACACATTACACAGTCGGAGTTTTTGCCTGTCTAATTTCCAGGTTAATTATGGGTAATGTTCTGCTTAACATCAAAATTCACACAAAATTATTCTAAAATTATTTTGTGTATATGAGGCCTACTACATATGGTAAAATCGCCAACTAGGCATTGCTTTTGTACATAGGTCATTATTACGCAGTAGGTGGTCAGATTTTTGATTGTTGGTTAAAGATGGGTTATTCAACCAAACAACCACAATTGTGGTTATATGACTAAACAAAATTATTCATTATATTTCATGGTGTAATCGGTGTGATACAACCGACCGAATACTATATGGTTAGCCACGTGTTTCAATGTTTACGATGCGGGAAGGAACACTGCCACAGCGGAGGGGTGCATACGCGCCCATCGCACACTCTCATATTTGCCTGCATTGGGGTACTCAGACAGCAGCTGCAGGAGACAGGACTGCATTTGAACCCGCATCCCCAAGTCACAAACTCAATAAAGATATATGGAATTGCAAGAAATTCTTACCAAACACCCGCCCATTCCATGTATGGTTCAACTGTTTACGTAGTTGTATCTGCCTCAGTTCATCGTTCTGGATAGCCTGAACTCACGACTCACACCTTTCAACTACAAGTTTTTACGCAGATTTCTCCCTTTCCCAAAACTGCAATCAGCGACATTACTTTAACGATATAATTCAGTAAATGTGTACACTTCGTGAGCGCCGCGTTTTGCCATAACATGTCAGAGTAATTACTTTATGTCATGAGTTTGGTTCCTACAACGATACATTTTGACGATTACCTGATATGAATACTGTTGCAAATGTTTTAGTTCTCCTAAATGTAGATAGTCACACGGACGTGTATCTCCGAAAAGTTACTGACCCGGCCGAAAAATAGGAGGTCAGTGGGTCAGTGTATAGGTCAAACACTACTGTAGCCACAGCTTCGCCTGAGAATGTGGACGAGCTAAATGTAATCCCAATGCACATTTTGATGGTGGTAGCCTTTCCAGCTCCTGGTGCCCCTTTCAGACATTATCATATCCGGCTTGATTGCCATCTCCAAGTGGATATGGATAACAATACCAACCAGCAAATAAACTCCTTTATGTGATTATGTGCCCATTATGAGTTTTTTTTTTAACGAAATATACATTTTTACACAGAATTTGGAAAAAGCCTGCCTGTGGCCCAACCTGTTTAACATTTCTATATGTCGAACACTGATTACATAATGAGGTTTCAGCTGGCAATTCGCTTTTATGTTTGGTAGTTATGATGTCTTTGAAGAAATCATCGACGGAAAGAACAGCTTTCATTGCTACAGTCGACAGGTGATTCTCTGGCAACAACGAGGATCAGTTCCTGAATGATCTGATGATGATTGTACCATCGGCAGACTAAAAGCGTTCCAACACGAACGATATATTCTAAGCTTCACACATTGCACCATGCCAAACTGGCCAATGGTACCTGACTATCCCCTGCATTCCACCCTGACAACACGATAGGGTTAGAAGACTGGTTTGCAGAGAGTGATGCGTGGACGTTATCCGATATTTCCAATGATGCAAGCTAAAACGTATCATCTTGTTCCAGTTTCATTGAAACTACCAGCACCGTTGATCCTCCTATCACAACGCTTGGTGTGCTTCCAGTTCTCCAGGCACCGGCAAATGGCAATGACACGATGATTCCAATAACAAATCCCTTTGTTAACCTGTATGTAACTAGCTGTGTTACTGCAAGTGTTAGACGGGTGGACGTTGTATTTGACACCTACACCAAAGAGTCGGTTAAGGAAATAATCAGGTATAAATTAATTGCCAAGAAGAGGTCAATACGTAAGTTAATTCAACGAGGTTGATGTCCCGTTGCCTAAAGTGTGGAGTCCATTAATGTCCCTAGATGAAAACAAGCTTGACCTTACTCACTGTCTCATCCATTACATGAAGGAGCATGGTAAGCACCTGCCCGATGGATGTGAACTCGTCGTGGGTGGGGGTTTTAAGACAACAAAGGGGTCAAATCAACTGTTAGAGATGTGCATTTAAGTGAGGAAGCAGATACGCGCTTCATATTACGTGCCTGTGATGCAGTGACAAGCACCTTCAACAGGACAGTGGTCGTGTACATAGACACGTGCGTTCTCCTCTTGCTGCTTCGCTTTATTTGCGACAAGCAAGAATTTGAAATTTTGATGGTGAGTGGTGCAGCTCAGCAAAAGAAAAGTTACTTGTTTGTCAGATTACCGCCAGATACTCACGACAAGGAACGGACAGCATTCTTAGGTTCCACACATTAAATTGTTATGTTGCGACTCCACGACATCGCTGGCCGGATTCAGTAAGACGAACTATTGGGTTGTATTTAGTAATGTTGGAAGAGATGGCACTACTTTGAACACATGTGGTGTCTAATATCCGTTTGAACGCTTTATGCTATAACCATTAATGTAAGTAAAAACAATCTGATATCGTTTGCAGGTTGTAATACACCGAATATATCCTGAAATGTGAGGTTTAGAATGGTTACTTAATAATATTGTGCTCCAATTTTGCAATTTGTAAAACCAAAATGGCCCGTGTTGGACAAAAAATTAAAACAAATTGGCGCCCAAAACCTCATTTTGCAATCTGTGACCTATGTATAGAAATATTAAACAGGTTAGCGTCTTGTGATATACCCAGTAGGCCTCGTGTAGACAAAATAGCTTTTTGACAAATGTTGTGTCAAATTCGATTTTAAGTGAAAAACATAACCCGTAATGCTCAAACACCACCTAGACGCGTTGATCTACAGGTTATGTGATGGGTACCCCGTTTCTACATGAAGGTGTTAATTAATCCGGATATGATATGTTTGAAAGGGGGCCTCAAGAGCTGGAGATTACCAACACAAGGAGCATTGGAGGTACATTTATCTCGTTCCTATTTCCAGGTGAAAGTGTGTCTAATGGCACAGGAAGCAATGCAGACAGCCGTACAATCGGGTTAGCGTAACAACGTAACCATGGGGATGGCGGCAGTTTGTTCAAACCTTTTTGCAATTTAAGATGCCTTCATTGATATAGTAACGTACGGATACAAGTCAAAACACAGGCCTGTCTCATGCAGTCGGAGTAGCTAAAGGCAGGCCTGTAGGCTGGGGGATGGTGCGATGGGTGCTTACGCATCCCACCCCCGCTGAGGCAATTTTTTCGTCCAAAATCGTAAACATAGAAACACGTGGCTAAAGTTATGAAATGATTGACAAGTTAACAATAACGATTACGCCCTGAAATATAAGGCATAAATAGTTATTTAATTACATTTTGCTTATTAATTTTTGTTAAATAACCCATATTAAATCCAAAATCCCAAACCTGACCTGCAACGAATCTACTGTGTAACCAATGACATATGTACTGAAACACGACCTGATTGGCGACTTGTGACATAAATAGTACGCCTCATTTGGGAAAAACAGCTTTTTGACCAGTTTTTGTCAAATTTGATGTTAAGTATAAATGACCGATAATTAACCAAAAAATCCAAATCATGTACTGTAACCAATGACAAAATCTAAAATGGTTCGACAGTTGTAACCCACTGATTAAATCCTGTAAAATAATTGTTCACTTCATTTTTATTAAAATTTAGTATTTTTCGGAACAAAAATTGCCCATATCTGGCCAAAAATCCCCAACCTGACCGGAAAATCTCCGTTTGTGTAGAGAAACCTTAAGCTGATTTGTAAACATGTAACATTGTTATTATATCTTATAGAGCCATAATACGGTTTTAATCAAATTTATGTCAAATTTTACATAAATAACGTTTTCTGGCATAAAAATCAAATATTAGAAAGTCCAACAACCCATATCATAATCAGCAACGTATATAGAGAGCATCTAAAATGGTTGGCTGCTTGCAAAAAAATAGAGACCATAGTTGGATTGCTGACGTAAAAAAGTATTCTACTTTTGCGTCTTTAATGAAATAAAGAACATGTTTGTAGTATTAATTTATAATTACAGCAGGTGTTTAATGTCAAATGTGAATAAGAGTTGTTATTCGACAAATAATGCATTTTAAGCTTGGTCGGAGTCACTGGGTGCAGTTTAGTTCGAATAGAAACATAGATATATTAAGCAAAGTGATTAATACATTCAGCAAACTGCAAGCTAATAAGAAATTCGATCATAAAAACCCACGAGATTGATTAAAAGTAACAGTTCGCAAGTTAGCGAATCTAATTATAGGTGGAAGAAATATAAATTAATCTAATGAATATACACGAATACCCTATAAACCTGACAAATGTCTATTTTCCAATTACTCAAACGCAAACACCGCACAACCAATTACACTACTAGCACGCACGTACTACACGTCCGATAAAAACGAAAATCGGCATGCCGCTGACTTATCACAGACTAATCTAATCTGAAACGGAAGACAGATGTGGAAATACGTCCTGAGCCCACATAGCATGGAATGTGATTTATAGTATGTCCACTAGGGGAAGGGGACAGATCATTATTTATTTTCCATAATCGAGCATGCTAACAACCGTTACAGAAAATTACGATTCAGATGACATCAAAACGACACAAGATGTTGCATGTCGGAGGAAAGACCTACTGTACAGAATTCACCCCTTCGTAATTATTTTTTTAACGAAAATCAACATGGATATTGCTCCCTATCGGGTGTCACCAAAACAAACAGATTTTATATTCTCCTCAGCAGCATCCCCAACATGCGGTCAACCAGCCTCAAACGTGCAGAACTGTATTGGTCTTTAAATATGCTCATGTCACCGAAATAATCTGAGAGGGAGACAGCGCGTTAAGATTACTCGTGCTGTATTCGTAATGTCACGAATACGGAAGTAAATTAATGATATGTCTCAGTATTCGTTCATGGTAGGTAACATGTCCAGTAGGAAATGACGTCAAAGACGCTGGTAGTATGTGCGATATTTTGCAATATTTAACTGAACTCGCCGTTTAATTACACACACAACTCCCTCCGTAACTAACGTTGCCCAACGCGAGTTGGGTTCACATTTTAGTGAATGAGTAGTTTAATTAATATGTTTAAATCGAATTAACGTTCACCTTTACTTCGGGTTACTTGTCATACTGTATTGAGGCAGAGCGACTTGTGCTTCTGTATTGCAGAAATGCAACGTACCCAAGTCGTAAATAGTGTCATAGTTTGGCTGATGATTAATTTTAATAAAATATAAATAAATCATTTGCGTAAACATACTTGCGTGTCTTTACAGTACAAGCTTGGTTGTTTGCGATATGATTCTACAAAAACATAAATGCCACAAATTCTATGTTACAATCCACATTTTTGACTTGGAATTCTGTATAAATCCGTAATATATTTTTATTGCTTTAACCATTCCATGTTCAGATCAAATGTACACAGCTACCCTGAAGGCTATCAAATAAACCTGCAACCATATGCACCGCGCTTTATTGAAAATCTGCGTTCCATCATAACCATTTGCTTATCAACCGTTATAAGTTTACCATTCCAATATATACGTTGTTTAGTAATACAAATGTATACATAATACATGATTATACCTTTTACATTTGAAGCAAACCAAAATTAACATGGACGTATTCCATGAGGTGGGTCTGCAATGAGATGGGCGAACACGGTAGAGTGAAGGAACCTTACAATCATTGGGCATTGGTACCAAGAGAGAATGTAAAGGGATGCAAGAGCAAACAGGTCCCGGGGCATTACCTATTGTGACACGCACCGGATAAATAACAATCCCTCGTCCACGCGTATGTGGATACTGCTAAGGGACAGGTAGATAAAATAGCAATACCAATAATGTACACTACCTCCTAATTTCCTAGTTGTTTCCTACGCTCGGCAACATTCCATTAACTGGCTAGTCTGTATTACTGTGGTTACAACGCAATGGTCTTATGAGGTCTCATTCAACTAGTCAGCCTTTTTCAGAACATTATCGCCAAACCGACCTTTACATGCTGGCACTGAGGATGGTCACTGCCAGGGTACTTGTCGTCCCCAGTGGTTCTTTTACGTCCCAAATTGACATGGGACCGACATTAGCGTGATCTCCGAGTCACGAGGGATACACAATCCCCAATGTTGAGAGCCAGGTTTTTACACCAAATATCATGCCTGTCCAGTCCGGTTGTCGAACTCAGAGCGCTGGCATGCCAGGCGGACGTGTTTACCTCTACACCTGCCGCGCTCCCACAGTATATACTTCCCACTAACTTTATAATTAGTAATTAATACTAACCAAACAAAACTAACATAGATTACCTAACCAGCATTCACTACCACTTACCATATATTAAATATAACCAATAACAATAAAAATCAGATTTATAGTATAGAGTGTCTACTGTACAAATCGTTTTTGCAACAGTCCAAGCTTTCGGGTGGGATGCCAAAAGCTGTTCGTTCTCGTTTGAGAACATTTTAGAAGTGACGATTCTGCCTATTATTTATTTTACGTGATGCAGCTCGTTACATATGACAGATTTACGAAGTGCATTCTCCTTCCTACAGACGTCTACCCCAAGTATAAGGCGATGCCGTAGACTGTTGATGAGTGGACGAAGGCCTGTTTTTAGTAAGAATGTCTTAATTTGAGATTGTGTCATACCAGCAAATGTATATTGTTGTTCAGAAGCACCACGAAAGATACAGGTGTAGGTGAAAAGTATTCAGTCTCTTCTCGTGAAGGACATGCGCTGACCAACACATACTGTTAATAGTAATAGGCGTAGCAGACAAGCTTCTTATACTTCCTACGTTGCCAGCAGTGGCAATACATAGTGCGGTCGATTCACTAGAAAAATTCACGACCTAACAGAAGTTGAAGAAATACTACCCGAAGCGCTATTTGTCTGGAGTTGACGAAACACGGCCTGGCTGACTTCCTGCTAATGATGAATAGTGACTCCGCAGTGGCGTTGAAAAAATACAACCGAATTTTTTTTTTTTTGAAGTTGAAGAATGCAACCCTGTGTGCTTTTCTGAGCGGCTTACAACCAGAGGAGTCTATTTTTAAGTTGCAGACATTCAGCGCAACGTGTTTTGTTCAAAAGGGAAAGAAGTACAATCCGACGGTTTGTTTCTTGACTGAATAACCACGGCCCCAGTTTCGTTGATCTTGGGTGTAAATAAATGGACACCGTTGGCATAGCCCCAGGTACGAAACAGATGGTGTGTAGCAGGAAGCAGAGCCGGTTTTGAGAATTCAACGATAAAGATTTCCTTGACTTACGAACAAAACAAACGTGTTAGTAAGTACGAATGTTCAGTTGTATATCACTGATGTGTGGCGATAACACCAGACTGTCAGTCGAGAGGATACACCTATAGGATACACCAACTAGTCCGACCGGCAACAACATAGGATACACCAACTAGTCCGACCGGCAACAACATAGGATACACCAACTAGTCCAAACGACAATAACATAGGATACAGCAACTAGCCCGACCGGCAACAACATAGGATACAACAATTAGTCCGACCGGCAACAACATAGGATACAGCAACTATTCCGACCGGCAAAAACATAGGATACACCAATTAGTCCGACCGGCAACAATATAGGATACACCAACTAGTCCGACCGGCAACTATATAGGATACACCAACTAGTCCGACCGGCAACAACATAGGATACACCAACTAGTCCAAACGACAATAACATAGGATACACCAACTAGTCCAAACGACAATAACATAGGATACAGCAACTAGTCCGACCGGCAACAACATAGGATACACCAACTAGTCCGACCGGCAACAATATAGGATACACCAACTAGTCCGATCGGCAACAACATAGGATACACCAACTAGTCCAAACGACAATAACATAGGATACACCAACTAGTCCAAACGACAATAACATAGGATACAGCAACTAGTCCGAACGGCAACAACATAGGATACACCAACTAGTCCGACCGGCAACAATATAGGATACACCAACTAGTCCAAACGACAATAACATAGGATACAACAACTAGTCCAAACGACAATAACATAGGATACAGCAACTAGTCTGACCGGCAACAACATAGGATACAGCAGCTAGTCCGACCGGCAACAACATAGGATACACCAACTAGTCCGACCGGCAACAATATAGAATACACCAACTAGTCCGACCGGCAACAACATAGGATACACCAACTAGTCCAAACGACAATAAAATAGGATACACCAACTAGTCCAAACGACAATAACATAGGATACAGCAACTAGTCCGACCGGCAACAACATAGGATACACCAACTAGTCCGACCGGTAACAATATAGGATACACCAACTAGTCCGACCGGCAACAACATAGGATACAGCAGCTAGTCCGACCGGCAACAACATAGGATACACCAACTAGTCCGACCGGCAACAATATAGGATACACCAACTAGTCCGACCGGCAACAACATAGGATACACCAACTAGTCCAAACGACAATAACATAGGATAAACCAACTAGTCCAAACGACAATAACATAGGATACACCAACTAGTCCGACCGGCAACAACATAGGATACACCAACTAGTCCGACCGGCAACAACATAGGATACACCAACTAGTCCGACCTGCAACAGTATAGGATACACCATCTAGTCCGACCGGCAACAACATAGGATACAGCAACTAGTTCAAACGACAATAACATAGGATACACAAACTAGTCCAAACGATAATAACATAGGATACAGCAACTAGTCCGACCGGCAACAACATAGGATACACCAACTAGTCCGACCGGCAACAACATAGGATACACCAACTAGTCCGACCGGCAACAATATAGGATACACCAACTAGTCCGACCGGCAACAACATAGGATACACAAACTAGTCCGACCGGCAACAACATAGGATACACAAACTAGTCCGACCGGCAACAACATAGGATACAGCAACTAGTCCGACCGGCAACAACACAGGATACACCAACTAGTCCGACCGGAAACAACATAGGATACACCAACTAGTCTGACCGGCAACAACATAGGATACACCAACTAGTCCGACCGGCAACAACATAGGATACACCAACTAGTCCAAACGACAGTAACATAGGATACACCAACTAGTCCAAACGACAGTAACATAGCATACACCAACTAGTCCAAACGACAGTAACATAGGATACACCAACTAATCCGACCGGCAACAACACAGGATACACCAACTAGTCCGACCGGCAACAACATAGAATACACCAACTAGTCAGACCGGCAACAACATAGGATGCACCAACTAGTCCGACCGGCAACAACATAGGATACACCAACTAGTCCGACCGGCAACAACATAGGATACACCAACTAGTCCGACCGGTAACAACATAGGATACACCAACTAGTCCGACAGGCAACATCACAGGATACACCAACTAGTCCGACCGGCAACAACATAGGATACACCAACTAGTCAGACCGGCAACAACATAGGATGCACCAACTAGTCCGACCGGCAACAACATAGGATACACCAACTAGTCCGACCGGCAACAACATAGGATACACCAACTAGTCCGACCGGTAGCAACATAGGATACAGCAACTAGTCCGACCGGCAACAACATTGGATACACCAACTAGTCCGACCGGCAACAAAATAGGATACACCTACTAGTCCGACCGGCAACAACATAGGATACACCAACTGGTACGACCGGCAACAAAATAGGATACACCAACTAGTCCGACCGGCAACAAAATAGGATACACCAACTAGTCCGACCGGCAACAACATAGAATACACCAACTAGTCCGACCGGCAACAACATAGGATACACCAACTAGTCCGACCGGCAACAATATAGGATACACCAACTAGTCCGACCGGCAACAACACAGGATACACCAACTAGTCCGACCGGAAACAACATAGGATACACCAACTAGTCTGACCGGCAACAACATAGGATACACCAACTAGTCCGACCGGCAACAATATAGGATACACCAACTAGTCCGACCGGCAACAACATAGGATACACCAACTAGTCCAAACGACAGTAACATAGGATACACCAACTATTCCAAACGACAGTAACATAGGATACACCAACTAGTCCAAACGACAATAACATAGGATACTCCAACTAGTCTGACCGGCAACAACATAGGATACACCAACTAGTCCGACCGGTAACAACATATGATACACCAACTAGAACGACCGGCAACAACACAGGATACACCAACTAGTCCGACCGGCAACAACATAGGATACACCAACTAGTCCGACCGGTAACAACATAGGATACACCAACTAGTCCGACCGGCAACATCACAGGATACACCAACTAGTCCGACCGGCAACAACATAGGATACACCAACTAGTCAGACCGGCAACAACATAGGATGCACCAACTAGTCCGACCGGCAACAACATAGGATACACCAACTAGTCCGACCGGCAACAACATAGGATACACCAACTAGTCCGACCGGCAACAACATAGGATACACCAACTAGTCCGACCGGTAACAACACAGGATACACCAACTAGTCCGACCGGCAACAACATAGGATACACCAACTAGTCCGACCGGCAACAACATAGGATACACCAACTAGTCCGACCGGCAACAACATGGGACACACCAACTAGTCCGACCGGCAACAAAATAGGATACACCAACTAGTCCGACCGGCAACAACATAGGATACACCAACTGGTACGACCGGCAACAAAATAGGATACACCAACTAGTCCGACCGGCAACAAAATAGGATACACCAACTAGTCCGACCGGCAACAACATAGGATACACCAACTAGTCCGACCGGCAACAATATAGGATACACCAACTAGTCCGACCGGCAACAACATAGGATACACCAACTAGTCCGACCGGCAACAACATAGGATACAGCAACTAGTCCGACCGGCAACAACATAGGATACACCAACTAGTCCGACCGGCAACAAAATAGGATACACCAACTAGTCCGACCGGCAACAACATAGGATACACCAACTAGTACGACCGGCAACAAAATAGGATACACCAACTAGTCAGACCGGCAACAAAATAGGATACACCAACTAGTCCGACCGGCAACAAAATAGGATACACCAACTAGTCCGACCGGCAACAACATAGGATACACCAACTAGTTCAACTGACAACAACATAAAAAACACAAATTTGGATTGGTTGAAGGGGTATCGCAAAACGCGGAGCCATGCACACAACCGTCAATTTGTGCAAGCACCTGAGCGGAATGAAGTCAATGACACAAAATACTAATATCTGACGATGACAATTGTCTGAGCGGCACGATTAAGTGACACGAGACACGACACTGCGATGATGGTTTACATGGCCGTGTAGATAATATCTAGTGATGCGTGACGGTATTCGCCGAGGCATGAAGTGGCCACTACTTAGTAATGGAGACACCGTCAGACACTAATATATTTCCAGATAGTGCTGTCTGCTAGACCAGTTATTACATACCGGGAATGAAAATGTCTGTGTAAATTGGTATAGTGTATCGGGACTGTGTTGCTTTTATCAGTGTGAACGTCCGTTGTAGTAACACAATAGAAACAGTAACAGCAGAGCAGCAGCAGCAGCAGCAGCAGCAACTCAGCAGCAGAGGGAGAAACACAAATACACACAAACACACACACACACACACACACACACACACACACACACACACACACACACACACACACACACACACACACACACACACACACACACACACACACACACACACACACACACACACACACACACACACACACACACACACACACACACACACACACACACACACACACACACACACACACACACACACACACACACACACACACACACACACACACACACACACACACACACACACACACACACACACACACACACACACACACACACACACACACACACACACACACACACACACACACACACACACACACACACACACACACACACACACACACACACACACACACACACACACACACACACACACGTGCTACTACACCGCAAGAACTACAAAACATGCTGCAGGAGCTAGCTGATGAAAGTGAAAAACAAGGTCTGAAGATGAACATTTCAAAGACAAAAGTGATGCGAAAAAATGACACACCAATATATATCAACACCACGCAGATGGAGAACGTTGAAAGCTATGTCTATCTGGGACAGCGATACAGTATCAGAGACAAAACCCAAGACAAGGTGATTCAAAGAAGACTCACCGCCGGCTGGACAGCATTCGCCAAACACCGCGACATCTTCAAGAACCACTGGACACTACGGCTGCACAATAACGATGATGATGACGATTACTCCATAGCAACAACAAGTGATATTACAACTAATCACCAGTTGTGCAATTGTACTCAATTCGGAAATGTTGTGGTAGACTGTGATTAGCCTACTTCGGCATAATCTCTGTGGAATCCTACTGAAAACACGATGCAGCCGGAACAATCAATCGTGTACACACAGCGGCATCTGAGGACTACGAGTCAACATGATGTTGGTGGTTTTTATTCATCACCGGCAATAAGGCAGTCGCCGTTCAGCATCACGATAAATGACGTTGGCGTCGTCTGAGAGTCTGTTAAATCGACATTTGTTCTTTACAATTTCAATCTGTCAACACTAGCTCAAATGTTAAATCACCATAAATCGTTTTCCGGATTTTGTAACGGGTAGCTTCGTCCCTCATTTAAATACCACCCTGAATTGTAGTGGCACTACAGGAAACATATAAAAAATTACCATCAAGGATGGGATTGGTCCAATGGCCGCCTAGATACGCCATTAGCTATACACAGGTACACATTATCATATTTGGTATCGAGTTGTATTAAAATAACCACGACGTACATTACCTGCGTTCGGTCTATTTGTCAAACAGCGACCTCATTTTCCACCGACTGATCCCATGTCATATTAACCGAAGATTAACCGTTCTCAGTGCTTCTGACCATTCGCGTATAACTCTTCCGCAATCATCGCGCCAGCCAGGGGTGAACGCAACATCACTGAACGGCATGCATCGACACCAAGACGGACCGCCGTTAGCTCAGCCGGCGAGACGGAGCGTTAATGGCGGGCAGCAGCTGCGGCGAATCAGCTCCTACGAGCTAGATATGTCCCGGGGGCCCGACGGGAGACGAGGCGTGTTAACCCGAGGAACAAAGCTGCAGTCCGTCTGGAGGTAGCAAGCGGGTTCCTTGGCAGGAGAACGCGGGGAAACATTCGGATTGTATGGAAAATAAGACGGCGGAACGCGTAAAATGACCCTTGTAGTTTGATGTGCGTGAATACGTCCGGCGTCGAGGCGAGCCAAGGCAATTAATTAGCCTTTGCCACACCAATGTTGTAGCAAAAAATCATCTGATATGCGGAAATGAAGGTGCACCGACAAATACACGCAACAGGAAGACGAGAATAAATTAGCCCGTTTTGAATCTAGCCAAATGGAAAGTGTACTAATATACATACTAGCAGTATATTGGGAATACTATTCAGGAAGAATCAGTCGATAGCCGGAACATGGCGCAGACTTGAGTATTCAGCAACGTTCTATTATGAGTATTCAGCAACGTTCTATTAATTGACTAATATATAGTGTTGTGATGATCTCATGAGATCTCATTCAACGAGTCAGACTTTTTCAAAACATTATCGTTTAGTCGACTTTTCTGTGACGGCAATGACGGTGGTTAGAGACATGGTAAAATTTAGAAAGAGAGAGAGAGAGAGAGAGACAGACAGACAGACAGACAGACAGACAGACAGAGACAAAGATACAGAGAAACAGAGAAACAGAGGGACAGAGAGACATATATACAGAGAGAGAGAGAGA
>CAXEFP010001351.1:0-14340 GCA_963995525.1 Escarpia spicata | reverse complement strand
CCGTCCGTTCTGAGTCCTATATATAGTAATTAGATCGAAGTATCGCCCGGCGGGTACTTCACACAACATACCATCTAAACACAGCGAAAATTGGCGGCCAGCACGGAGACGCACAAAAGGTGATAACAATTGATTTTTATCCATCTCGTTGTAATATTAACGAAGAAGGCGTAATGCAAAGCCGGTTACAGAGTAGAATGTACACGATTACAACATATTGTCATAGGATGTCTATATAACGTGCATGCGCGGCATGAAAACTGAAAACTACAATTTCCGAGAAGCACACAGAGGAAGTTAATTATGCCTTCGACCGATATTGGGTGGCCTATGTTGGACCACTGGTTCACTATAAAGCACCCGTGGTCCACTATACGTACTCTCCCAAAACACATGCGATATGAAAATGTGTCATTATTTTGGTAGTTTCTGCATGTGTACATTATACTCCCATTTATGTCTCGGAGCTTTGTTGAATGAGAGGGGAGACCTACATTTTTAAACACGGGGGGTTGGGTTACAAATCCCCCTTAGCGAAAAATAAATTTAAGAATTATTGTCAACAAAATTGTGTTCAAATGGGTGGCCAAAATATTTGTTTAAACATAATCAGAGTTTAAAAACATTATATTAAATATAGAATACTGGTTGACTAAAAACAGTTTTCTCTTTATTTGTATTGTATAATATTATACGTTGATGTATACTAGATAGTCTAACTTGTGTTATTATGTTGGTTATGCATTTGTTTATGTTTAAAGTATTAATTGAAAAACATTGTTTCTATGCAATTTGGTTTTGTCAGTCATCTTTATCAGTCATTTTCTTAGTTTCATACAGTTCTCACCAAAAACCGCTAACAAACTTTAATACCAAAAAAGATATTGCAATGTAATTTGGTAAATGTCTTGCCCTCAATGTTCTCTTCAAAACAGTGGGGTTTTTCTAACAATGTTGCTGAAATATGCGGAAAAGTAAAAATCAAATAAAAATAATATTTGTTTCTTCTTTTATTAGATTCATAATATAATCATCACACGTTGCTTAAAGTTTGATAAGCATGACTATAATTTCCATAATTTCATAAATGGACAATAATTGCATTACCGTGGCAGCCATATTTGTGGGTGAAATCTCACCATATATAAAAAGTTTGATTGCTAAGTTTATGAGCTTTATAAAACTATATATTTGCATATGTGGCTCGCATGCGTAACTCATAGCAAGCATCATAAGTCGATCACCCTCATTTTGTGCAAAAACATCCAGTATTCTAACCTACCCTCTCCTGCCAGAACAATCAAAACTAAAACTTGAGTATGGGTTTATTTAGTTTTAAATACAAAATACGGAAGATGAACCCAAGAGGAACTGGATAGAGCGGTCATGTCATTAAGAAATGGAGACGCCGGCCTCAACGCAACTAGCAGGACCTATGGGATTCCGAAGGCTACGCAGAAGCGGCACCTAAACAATAAAAACAAAATCGCTAATTATGGTCCAAGAAAGTATTTTGGTCGCCCTTGCACTCTGCCGCCAGAGTTGGAGAAAATGCTGGGGGAGCATGTTTTAGAACTGGAGAATATGTTGATTGGTATGATCAGGAAGATTTTATGGATATGTCATATCAGTTAATTGGCTGACGCGAATGGGGTAAGGCATTGCTTCAACACTGAACAACAAGCAGCTAGCACACATTGGTACCGTGGTTTTACAAAGATCTCTATTGCGAGAGCCAAAGGGTTCAATCGTGAGAGTGTGTGCGGATTCTACGATAAACTAGAAACATTGGTTGAAACGCACGGATCCAATGCTGCAAAACATCTTTAACAGATGAATTGGAGATAACGACTCTGCAGACGCCTGGCAGGGTCATTGGAAAAAGAGGATAAAAGCAAATCGGATATATTACAAGTGCTGAGAGAGGCTTTACTACAACAGTGGTGTGTACCGTGAGTGCAGAGGGCAACTATGTTCCACCAACGATAATGTTCAGGCGAAAATGCATGATAGAATCACTGAAGGAAGGCGCGCCACCTGGAAGCGTCATAGTGAATGAAGAATCAGGCTGGATGAACAAGAAACTCTTCGTCGTCTGGCTGAATCTACCTCAGAGACTGTGTTACGCATCTATCGAGGACAGAATCGCAGCAATGGCTAATCCCAGCGAAATGGTTGGGGAGATAGAGATCGTTGCGATGGCTCGCAGTCTACGATGACCAGTGCATGTCGGCGTTGGGGAGATAGAGATCGTTGCGATGGCTCGCAGTCTACGATGACCAGTGCATATCGGCGTTGGGGAGATAGAGATCGTTGCGATGGCTCGCAGTTTACGATGACCAGTGCATGTCGGCGTTGGGGAGATAGAGATCGTTGCGATGGCTCGCGGTCTACGATGACCAGTGCATGTCGGCGTTGGGGAGATAGAGATCGTTGCGATGGCTCGCAGTCTACGATGACCAGTGCATGTCGGCGTTGGGGAGAGTGTACTTGAATTTGGGACGGCATTTTAGGAGTGTGGTGCAATTATGGTTAAATACCTAAATCTGAGTGAAGATGTTGATCATTATGAAGCATTAGTCCCAATCACGGGGCAGCTGACTGATCAACCAGAGCTGCGTTGAAAGGTCATCACTCCTGCAATGCTGTCTCCCATCCCCAAACCAGCGATTTCTAAGGCCAAGAAAGGAACCACCAAGTCGGAAATCATACCTCCAGTCCATATCAAAAAACTGTAATGACAAAAGTCAAAACGCACAAAAGTAGGCCTAACTCAACGGTTGGCTAGAGACACAGAAAGACAACAGATTCAGTTAAGATAGGAACAAACAAAAACGGCAGCTTTTTTCTGCTAGTCAAAACGAAGAAACCAACCAAAGTGACAACGAGTCTTGGTACTGTGTACAATGTGACGAAGTGCGAAAAAGAAACCTGGTGAAATGTGTACACTGTGGGACATGGATACACCTGGAGGCCTGTCCCATAACTATCGATGTGACGTGTTGGTAAAAGATCACATTGGTAATTTTGTGATCAGGGACCATCAATTACTGTATCGTTTATTACTGACAGATTCCATCATGGCAATCGCTTTTTTGGTGTATTCGTCTATTCGTGACAAAATGTACTAAGTTCAAAATTAAATTATGTCGAATCTGTTTGGCGCTTGATCGTCACATGTCATCTGTCATCTGTCATCTCACTGGAACGCCGCAGTGTTCTTGATTTATGCATTAAGTCTTTGCCTTTTTATAAGCCTGAAGTGTGTGCTGAATCTTGGTTTCTTTCAAAAGCATCACAAATTGACTGATGGCCTATAATTAACCAGAAGCACCTATGTTGGACCATCTGGTCCTATATCAGGACCAGTGTAGTCCAACATATGTCACATATTACTCAAATCGGACCAATTCAGAATTTGTTTTGCATTTATTGGAAAAATAACAAATACATTTACTCTATTTCCTGGTTGCACATAGAGCTTATAGTAACTCGTGGCCTGACCCTTAATAGTGTTCTGTATCACGTACTGGAATGGAGAAAAAAGGCTTTAAAGTTAGGGGTTCAGTATTGGTACACTCCCCATACAATTTAGCCTGAAAGTCTCTAAGCGTACATACACAACACCATACGACCTTATTTCGGAGTCGACGTCTGCTGAGAGAGATTATCGCAATTCATTATAAAAGTTTTTCTTGAGTGGTAGCCATGCCTACGGTATGTTCCCTACCAGTAGTTGGACGCCTAGAATTCCAGAGCGTCCCGTCTTCCCGATGTTCAGGCTGCGACTGCGAGCGTTGGCGGACAGCGCCTGGCTTAAACACGCGAGAGGCGTGTAATACGCGATTCCCTGTTTGTTTTCTCACGAATGTCGTCTCGACCCTGACATCTCGGGCCAAGTCAGATCCCGTTTACGATCTTATCCGACACGGGCCAGACGGAAAGGTATATTATGAGAGGTATAGCGATCACCCATAGTTTATTAAATCAGTTCAAATTTCAAAAGGATTAGTTGAACCATTGGAAATTGTTCGGTCAGGCAGGCAGGCAGGCAGGCAGGCAGGCAGGCAGGCAGGCAGGCAGGCAGGCAGGCAGGCAGGCAGGCAGGCAGGCAGGCAGGCAGGCAGGCAGGCAGGCAGGCAGGCAGGCAGGCAGGCAGGCAGGCAGGCAGGCAGGCAGGCAGGCAGGCAGGCAGATTCAGTTTGTGTCTGTCTAGACATCGTGTCTAGACTCTTGTACTAAACGTCTCTCGTGGAAATACCCGATGGTTGCGGTCGCGTTGTTCAAGGCCGGATTATTTTCTTTTCATAATAAAACAATTTATTTTTTATTTCGATAAATATTAAATTATTGACCTTGACTGCATTGGAAGGAAGGCAGTAAGTTGACGATCTGTATCGACGCTTTATGTAAGGTCTTTACGGTGGCTGGATTTGTTTGTCATCTCCGGCTTCGGGGAATTAATTAACTGTAACACAGTCGAATACTTTTAGCATTGAAACTGTGATAAACACGGTATTGTTATTCCACCTCGATAATGCAGGTAATAATTGTGATAAGCACGGTATCGTTATTCCACCTCGACAATGCAGGTAATAGTTGTGATCAACACGGTATCGTTATTCCACCTCGATAATGCGGGTAATAGTTGTGATAAGCACGGTATCGTCATTCCATCTCGATAATGCAGGTACTAGTTGTGATAAGCACGGCGTCGTTATTCCACCTCGATAATGCAGGTAATCGTTGTGATCAACACGGTATCGTTATTCCACCTCGATAATGCAAGTACTTGTTGTGATAAGCACGGTATCGTTATTCCACCTCGATAATGCATGTAATAGTTGTGATCAACACGGTATCGTTATTCCACCTCGATAATGCAGGTAATAGTTGTGATCAACATGGTATCGTCATTCCACCTCGATAATGCAGGTATTAGTTGTGATCAACACGGTATCGTCATTCCACCTCGATAATGCAGGTATTGATTGTGATAAGCACGGCATCGTCATTCCATCTCAATATTGCAGGTAATAGTTGTGATCAACACGGTATCGTTCTCCATCTCGATAATGCAGGTACTAGTTGTGATAAGCACGGTATCGTCATTCCATCTCAATAATGCAGGTAATAGTGGTGATACGCACGTTATCATCATTCCATCTCGATAATGCAGGTAATAGTTGTGATCAATACGGTATCGTCATTCCATCTCGATAATGCATGTACTAGTTGTGATAAGCACGATATCGTCATTCCATTTCGATAATGCAGGTAATAGTTGTGATCAACACGGTATCGTCATTCCATCTCGATAATGCAGGTAATAGTGGTGATAAGCACGGTATCGTCATTCCATCTCGATAATGCAGGTAATAGTTGTGCTTGATAATCATGGAGTAAAAAATTGTTTTAACGATGATCTGTCTGTCTGTATGTATATCCGCCCGCCCGCCCGCCCGCCCGCCCGCCCGCCCGCCCAGCAAGCATGTAGTGCGCTATAATGGTGCTGTTTCGAGCTCACTCTTCACTTTCACCGGTGTCCCCCAGGGCTCGGTGATCTCCCTTGTTCTGTTCACACTCTACATAGACGACTGTCGTGGCAGCCAGGAGACCGTCAATTTCATCAAATAGAGTCGACCTATCTGGCTTTGATCAAGTGTGTGCGTGCGCTGTAGTTGATTTCGCAGTGTGGTGTGACAATCATTTCCTAGACCTGAACGTTCGTAACACTGTAGAACTGATAATAGATTTTAGGAAGAATCCTCCTCCTCCTCCCAAGGGACTGTTGATCAACGGAGAGTGTGTGAGGAGAGTAGAGGAATATAAATACCTCGGCACCATCATTGATGCCAAGCTCACATGTGGTTAAAATACAGCTGTAATTAATAGAAAGTGTCAGCAAGCTCAGGTCACTCGGTGTCAACCCACAATGTCATGTTCTTGAAACCTTTTATAGATGTTACATCGATAGCTCTATTACATTTGGGTTCCTTGTGTGGTACGGTGGCCTGTGTGTTGTGCATTGCAACACTCTGGCACGAGCTGTCAGGGTTAGTGGCAAGGTGGCGGGAGAAAAACAGAGCAGTCTAGAGGATCTGTAGAGGCAACAGGCAGAGAGAAAGGGAAGGAACGTCTCCTCAGACCCCGAACATTCCCTGTTTCCATGTTATAAACTGTTTCCTTCAGGCCGCTGCTTTCAACTCCCTCATTGTAAACTGAATCGCTCTCGAAACGCATTTGTTCCCTCATCAATTAGACTAATGAATGAGTAACTGTCCTTCGTTCCCTCCATCTCTGCCCGTCTGACACTGAGTGAGCCTGAGATGATTTGTAATTTGCGAGGTGATTTAACTTTTGTAATTTATTTAACTTATTTAACATATTTATCTTATTTAAACTTATTTAACCGATATCATTTGTATTACTTTTTTTATTGCATGTACATTTGTTTTATTTTTTAATATGCTGCTACACTCCTAATGAATTCATTCCAAAGGGAAAATAAACTATTATGATAGTGACTACCCGTCCCCCTGGTCTATGCTGTTTCTTGTCGACCAATTAATTCCCAACAATCTCTATAGACATAATATTAACGTCGACTTTATTTGAGTCATCCGAGGAGTAACCGATGACGATGACAAGAACACTTTACAAGGCTGATACTTTCTGTTTAACCTACCATGTTATCAAAACTTGTATTTCTGGTGGAATGCTCTGCCCACTAGAGTGGACGACTCACCACCAGATAGAACTCCTACAGACAACTATTACACACACGCATAGCTATCTATAGCATCCCAGTATCGTCATGGGAGCAATAACACACACGGACATAAAGCATCATCCGCGGGCAAGGAACTTATAAGTTTGTAGCCTCGCTCTTCGTTTATAACCTTGTGCAATAAAGAAGGTGATTTCCAGAATAGCACATCGTTTCAAATAAGTAGAGACGCCGATACGTAAATTATGACGCTTGTTACCATACCAGGAACCAGACAGTCGGATATCGTGGATTCTTCTCCGATGCTAATTCGATGACAAATACGTGCTTTTACTCGACTTATACCACATCATACACGTGTTTGAATTGGTAGTGGAAAAAGTATCCAGTTTGCGCAAGCATTTTGAAAGGTGTTACATAATAATACACGTATACTATAAATACTTCTCGTCATAAGTAAGATATAGCTTAATTTAGTAATATAAAATACTGCGTAATATTTTAGTCGATCTTATTCACAAGTTTGGTGCTTCCCAGAAGTATCCGACACATGCATGGTTGCGTAAAATTCCACAGGATCAATAGTCGTCTGAGCACGTTGAGGTCTTACGAAAGCGCAGAGAATATGGTTTTTATTGTACTAGATCTATGGGTGTGTAAGCTAAATGTCGACTGTTTTCTGGGTGTATTGGCACCACGAAGTGGCAGGAGATATAACTCGACGGTGTTCCGTAACGGGAGACGGTTGCTTTGCTGCAGTCAGCAATAGAACAGGCCAAGATAAATACACACAGTGAAACACAGTATGTGTGTAGTCGGCCAGTCTATAAGGAATAAACACATATTTTCGTGATGTGCTCGTACTTATGTGATCCTGGCGTGCAGCGCTGGACGATGCACGATACGTCCGATATCGTTGTGACGACTTGTTTGTTTTTATGCCCATAGTTGTATTGACTGTTCGCAGATACATATATTTTAATTGAATGCACACTTGCGTTACATGATATAATATTATAATTATTATACTAGGTTAGATGCTGCCGTGTCGAAGCTTGGGAAAGTTCGTTCATACTATGTTACTCCGGTTCGACCAGCTGTATGAATGAGAACCTGGCTACGTACAGTGGTGGATATTTGTGTACGAATAGTAATCGCGCATTACTTGCAGGTTGGCTTAATACTTCCAAGATAAGTCGATATGGTGTTCAATTGAACTGGTCTGACCGGGAGTAAAGTGTAAAGCGCTTTGAGAAGTCCAGTGACTGGATACTGGGCTATATAGGAATTTCCCATTTTATATTACGTATAATGCGATTTTCCAGAACATCACAATACATACAAAAACATGCACTCTGAACCACCTGGGCGTTGCTTACCCATGTATGAGATCACACACTGGACCACACCCTTACATATACATCACCGAGTCGACAGCCCCACCCCTACACACGCCTATCAATATCTGTCAATCGATGACAGCGTCCAAACAAGCATCCTCCCACGCAGGCCATAAATCACGAAGGACCGTCGTCTTCCCAAAAGAGAGCAATTCCGAGTCGCCGTGGAATGCCATAATGTCGACGTACGAATACACTTATCTACAACTGGAGGACGCATTGACATCTTCCAAGCCTCGTCACGCCCAGTCGGATCATACAGCGGTGGTCAGAACGATTCTCCGAGTCGTGAGAGGTCAGACGAGTAAAGAAGGAGGTGAAAGCTTTAAAGCCGTAAATCAGACCCGGCTGCCACTTACCCCCATTAGACCTCAAGTCGGCCAACCCGGCCCGAAAACTGGCACTTCAATTCAGTCAAACCCAGCCCAAAATGCCCACGAATAGCTGTATTGTGTGGTGGCGCCATTTAGTGTATAGTTTTGAAAACACATTAGAAACGATGTTTGAATGTACGGATATCATATTTTCACGTTATGATTCAAGTAAGTGGGGAAACAGGAACTTTTCTAAAAATGGCTGAGGATTAATGGGTTAAAATTAACGCAGTGCTATTTTTGCCCGAAGAACAGCTTCCCCGCTGCAGGCAACAGGCAGGTGTGTGTGCCCGGTGCAGCAGCTACCGCCCGCCCGGGAAGTTCCTGGTCGAAACTTGAGAACCTTCGCCGGGTGTTAGGACCAAGTGTTCTCGCACCTACTCGACGAGTGTCTGTCTACGGTATTTCCCCGTTTGTCGTTGGTGCATGGATAAGATTTAGATTAACAAGACTGTCGTCAATAGCAAAATCCCCAGAAGGCACCTGGACAAGGAAGCCATGTGTTTACCGAGAGCCCAATGTTTCTGTTGTCTGTGTGTTACACTCACTTCCGAGATGCTTTGCCAAATTTTTTTTAAAACGTATTCATGCAGCTAGCAGTTAGACGACCAGTAGAAAACGTGTTCCATTTATTTATAATCGTCTATCAGGAAGAATACTTTCTCATATCTAATCTACACTCTTCCTTCTTTAACGTCACTCCGTGTTCTCTATGTCGGCTGTGCGTTCGCCTGTTTTTGTTGTTGTGCAAACAATGTTAAGTGGAGTGTTTACGCTGTAGTTGTTTTGTTTGATGTGATATCAATTCGAGTGCGATAACCTTAGGTATTATTCTGTGGCCACGCTTCGTCATAACGTACAATATAACGAGAATGTAATTATGGTCATGAGGATATTGATAGAACTATTTTCTTCAAACTGAAAGAAGGCAGTATAACCAGAGGGCACAATGCAGCATTAGCCAAGGAACAGTGTAGGTTGGATATGAGAAAGTACTCATTCTCTCAGAGGACAATAAATGGCCGGAACAAATTAGCTGATGATTGTGTTAATGCTAGCAGTGTGAATATGTTCAAAACTAAAATTGACAACTATCCGGCGAGGGCGGGTTATACGTAGGTGGAACATTGTTGGACTCTCGATAAGCCAAAGGCTTCCTTGTCCGCATGCCGTCTGGAGCTTATAGCTCTGGGCGGCAATCCTGTTAAATCTTGTTAAAGTTCCATCAATGGAAAACGACTATACCTATAGCCTAGGACAAACCAAGAAGTGTTGGATCCTCGTTGTACGTTTAACAGGGCCCATCCTTCTCAGTTGCGGCAACACGACGACACGAGATTAATGTTCATGCCATGTTAGAAATAGCCCTGTCTTACTGGGCGGAGTAACATAAATAGATACGTAATAATATTAATGGCCATATGGCCGACTATAGCAACAGGTTGTAACGTCATACGTTGATCACGTGATGTGCCTTCCAGAATGGACAACAAATTGTGCCGTTGCTTTATCTATGTAGGCTGGCTATAGTAGGATATCTGGAATAGAGTCTCGGCGTATTCCTGGAGAAGGTCGACAGACAGAGTAACACAGAAATGTGCTAACATACAGCCATGGGAAGACGCCAACGGGCATCCGGGGCACTATATATAATGTCGTTTTCTTGGCAAACATGTCGTAGCAGCTGCTATGCCCACTTTGTCTAAACATAGGCCCCTGTTACAGTCATGTCACTTTCATTCAGCGTATATGTCGGGTCCGACGATAAAGGGTAGGTGGGGGAGGGAGATTGATCAAGGCATCAAATCTATGGTTGCTAAAATGCGAATTGAAAAAAATGTCCAGGATCCGATGGGTAGACCTAGAGTGGTTGAAGTTCGACCAGGACAACGTATGACTGGGAGGAGGGGGTCGACTAGGCTGAAGGGGGCGGGGAGGGGAGGGTGGAAGTACGTGTGGCTAAAATCAGACGTCAATAAGTAATGCATCATTAAATAATCCAAACTATAACTGATTCAACAATAACTGATAGTAATATCAGAAAGTCGACTTGGCCTATTATATTTAATTCCAAACAGCCAAATCTGGGGCTAACACAAGAGTGGTTTATTTTTCAGAGTTTTCCTTCTCTACAGTTAGCCAGTCCAGGTTACCAATTTACCCCTTGTGTGGGGTCCTTTACTTCCCCTGGAATAGAAGGCACCAACTGTTAAAAATACCTTCCGAAAGACACAGGCAACGTGGTGTTAACGAAATTGCCCAAGCTTCGAAACGGCGGTCGGTAGTAGAATTCGAACCACTGTCCCCTCTACTGACAATCCGGCGCTCTACTGTTCGCTCGACGTTCTTGGTGTTATGATTACAACGTTATCGCTTAGAAGTATAATGTGAATACGTTGATAACAGTATGACGTAGCATGACGTAGTATGACGTAGCATGACGGCCATCCAATATTAATGCCAACGTCAACAAAGAAAGACGTCGATGTACGTGTAATTCAATATCGAGCGTGAAGTTAATAAATTTACATGTTGATCATATCATTCATATGTCGCACCTAACACCAGTCGAATAGCCTGGTACGTGTTACCTTTTCAAGTATAATCTTACGATACAAAAGAAACGGGGAATCTACTCACCGTCTATGTGTTAAACTCCTCGATGAAACCCACACCTCGAAATGCCGATGAGACACTCCTGTACGTTAGACACCAAACTAACTCGACGAAACAATCCCGGGGAACAGACAACCGGTGCAGCGATCCTCCCGACGTATGGGCCTCCACGAAGCTGCTTAGTGATGGCTTCCTTCTGGAACCCGATACCCGGCGAACACTCCACAAGTAGTTGATTCGGCACTTGCACAATCTCGGCTAGTCCACACGTACGCGACACGCGAATTGACGCCTCGAAAGTATACGCCGACCTTCGTAGATTCTACATTTGAGCGCAGTTTATCCGTCCGAAATCCGTCATGCGGTTGCTGTAGGTCCGTTGTCGTTGTGGGACGTTCGAGAAACACCGAAACGAGTCGGCTATCACGTTGCTCGCAATGCGCTCACCGCGCAGTGCTCGTAATACCTCGACGGCGTAAAGCGCGCGACTGCTGGGCCGCTTCAAGCGCAGATGTCGACGGCGAAGATTATAAACTTGCAGATGTTGGCTGCGGTTCTCCGCCGAGATTATAAACGCCGATAGTGCAGCACTTCGCCGCTGTTATGATTTACGTCCGTCGGTGGCGCGGCATTCCTGGAAGCGGCAGGTACTCCGCACTCTGCGTCACCCCCGACTCACAGACATTACGCCCGCTCATGGAGCGACATTCCTTCGGCATTAACCAGACTGCATGAACTGGCCGATAAGTCTGATCTCGTCCACGCTCTCGTTAGTTCTGCTAGGTGTCCCCCGCATCATTTCGTGCGTGTGTGCATGCACAGGAATGGATTGGAAACTATTTTAACATGCAATATTATTGACTTGACATAAGGTACGAAGTACTTAACAAAATAATATATGATCGACATGTAATGTTCGTTACGTCTTGAAGGACCTGTGGTCTAGGCAAACTAAGGTTTCACTTGGAACAAATTGCAACATAATTTCTTTTGGCACAGTGGTGTTCTATGAGGTCTCCAGCACACCGTATTAAAAATCATAAGAAATCTCTTCATGGCAAACATATAAAATTTTCATAAATCCAATATGGCTGCCAAAAAACAAAATCTTGCCATATCTTTGCTGTCGAATGACATATTTTAGTAATGTTTAATTCTGATCAGGGATTTTGGATACAGAGGTGCATTTTAAATATATTAAAATGTGATTAGGTGAGTAGCTCATTTGCATAAATCCAAAATGGCCGCCAAATAACAATATTTTTCCATATATTTACTATAACATAGGGCCGCATTTAAGATACGGCAGACAGGGCAGTTGCCCAACATCTTAAACATATTTTACGCCCATTTGCTTGACAATATCTTTGTTATTTGCCGACCCCGCCACAATCATTGATTTATATAAATACCGTTGCTTTGTTCTTTCAATGTTCGCTAGGTGGCAGGATTTGGACATTCTTGCAGATAGTTGCATAAACATTGACTATTTCAAGATGCATCCAACAATGTCACCTCTCAAATATTTGCCACTTGCACGTATGATTTCTGAAGATCCAATATCACAACTAGATGTGTTGTGGAAGATCTCCCAATTCCTTCACTCCCCAGGCCAGCATGGTCCGGATCATGTATCATGGCCTACACCCAGGACACTCTTTCGTAATGTTACTCCCAGTGATTGACCTAGATCCCAGTTGTCCATCATATATCTGTTCTACACTGAATTTTGTATCAGATCAGGCAATGCAACATCATGTCACTCCAGTCCTCGCGTTATGCTAGGCACATACCAACCGACTAAGGCCGACTTGAGTTGCCAGTCGGCGCAAAAAGCAGTCGGTGCTAAAAGCCAATTAGTTCCGCCGACTAGCGCCGACTTCTGCCCGCACACACCAGCCCGCACACACCAACCGACTCGATCGCGCCGACCGTCGGCGCTCGGCGTGATCCTTGTGGAAAACAAATCCACAATAAATACACGTGTTTACCCCTTTGGTGTTTACTCGAGATGGCGCCGTTGTCCGATAAAGATTTGATAATGTTAGTGTTGGCTGTAGCAGCAGTTGCCGTAGCACGATGTCGTCGCCGCCGCCATCGTCGTCGACTACGAACAAAAACAAGGAATGCGTAGATGCGTAGATGCGTCCACACATAGCGGCACGAGAGGAGCGGGGCCTACATTAATTTAGTAGAAGAACTGCGCCAAAACGAACACGATTCGTACACAAATTTCCTCAGGATGCCACCTCGCTTATTCGATTCGCTGTTGGCCATGGTAACGCCAATAATACAATGGGAAAATGGCTTGATCATATCCTCCAGCAAAGGAACGCATAGCGTCGAGCTATGTTTTATATCACTACGCAGAACGTTATATTTAGCCATTTCAGTTAACAGTTATGTTGAAGTGTAATCAGTCGCACCCAACGAATTCTTCAAAAACGTTTCCCACAGCTAGCGCCGCTTTGCGGATTTTTAAGGCTTAATATATTATATGCGCCCGATAGCGGCGCCACCAGAAGTAGCGTTTTTCACAAGACAAAATGGTGATTCCTGTTGGAAGCGGGAAATAAAGTCAGGTGCAAATTAGGTTTATTTGTCGCGCCTGTTTTAAGAACAAGTGATAAAAAACGATGATGGTCAATGACCATAGGATAAAAAGTTATGTACCACTTTCTGAAACCTTGGTTACCCGCCAGCCCAGGTCAGTAAAATATGAAAGTAAAAAATTGGCCCGAATTGGCTTCAAAACTCAAAAAAGACGCCGGGCTTAGCCTTATAATATATCGAGGCCTATCACATGATCGCGCTATGATTTCTCATTGGCCAAGTTACCGCCGACCGTCGTGTTATGAAAAAAACCTGCACACACCGGCCAACTCGTCATTGGGTATGCGCCGACTTGTCACCGGATACCTCCTTATCTAACGCCGACTACCGATTAACGCCGACCGCCGATTCAACATTTGAATCGGCGTTAGTCGGTGCTATAAGGCCGACCGTCGGCCTTAAATTTGGCACACACCAACCGACTGCCGTCGGCCGACGGTTTTTACGCCGACTAGTCGGTTGGTGTGTGCCGAAAATAGGCTGGTGTGTGCCTAGCATTAGACCAACCCTTACACTAGAAAACATTAACAATTATCCGATCACAGCGAGATTGCACTGATCTCAAGCGCATGGTCCTCAAGACTGTGCGCTGTGGAGCGCAGGTAAG
>CAXEFP010001350.1:0-19205 GCA_963995525.1 Escarpia spicata | reverse complement strand
ACAAACAGCTATGAGTGCCACGTTCAAAGCGTCACTGGGGCGACCGGTCATTTCGCATGGCAGCCCCAACACTGTCGACCTTTTTGTCATGGCATTTGATATGATGAACAAATCGACCCTTATGACTTACCGGTTTTCCAAAACATTTTGCTTGGCACAGCGCGCAACGATTGTTGAAACGGCGCATTAAAAATTTCACGATTTGATTTTTTTAGTTGATCACCGCTCAATTATCTCTGGTGGGAAACAGGCCGTCAAGGAAAAAGAAAATGCAAAAATACTGATGTAAACCAATCTAAGTAATTATCTTTGTGTGTTCTGAAATACATCGTCAGTTGGTAGACGAAATGCCAATGGTCGAAGGACGCAAATGAACATAGAAAGATAAGATAACTTCTATTGCACCCATCCTCGCGCGTCAGGGGTCGCTGCTGCTGATTACGTCAGTGCCAGCCAGCAGTACCCCCTGGCTGATCGCTTTGCGAAACTCTTAATTTAGGCTCAGCCTATGAAATCGCTCACCAGATCAGTGGATGTCGGAAGGTCAGGTGGTCATAATAAAACTAATTTCATCCACACGTGGCTCGTAATACATGCAATGTTCAGGAAGTAGAAGCAATTATTTGAATACACATTACCGCTCAGTTGCTCGTGCTAATGGGCGAACGGGTCATTATATATTGGGATTCCCAGAAGTCTTTTATCCGTCTTTAAATGGGGGGGGGGGGTATTTGCGCTGTTCTCACGGGTGATGTTGTCGCGACTGGCGAAGTCAATTACTAGTTTGACTCGGCTAACTTCCGCACTTCGCGTAGGGGATCAGCCAGGGCTAGTTTTGCAAGACATCAGCGCCTCGGTGGAGATACACTTATAATATTATAAGTTAGCGTAGTTAGTTAACACGTGTGTGTGTGTGTGTGTGTGTGTGTGTGTGTGTGTGTGTGTGTGTGTGTGTGTGTGTGTGTGTGTGTGTGTGCACGTGGATGCGTGTGTGCGTGTGTGCGTGTGTGCGTGTGTGCGTGTGTGCGTGTGTGCGTGTGTGCGTGTGTGCGTGTGTGCGTGTGTGCGTGTGTGCGTGTGTGCGTGTGTGCGTGTGTGCGTGTGTGCGTGTGTGCGTGCGTGCGTACGTGCGTGCATGTATGCATGTATGTGTGTGTGTTGTTGTTGTTGTTGTTGTTGTGCGTGTGTGTGCGTGCATGCGCGAGCGCTATAGTCATATTCCTGTTTAAGCAACATTGAATTCCGGATTCCAAGGATATCTATGCAATTTGAATTGATGATATCTTGGGAATTTTGGAATGTGGATTTATACGTTTGTTAAATTTATACATATCATGCCTCGATTTACAGGTGGTTGATGCAGATGACTACACATCAGGTACGGTCGTGAGTTTTTGTATTCCAGCCGCTTGATATTATAATTTTTACTTTCTACAAAGGAAAATGGTTTTTAAACTGTTCCATAAATTAGCAACCTAAAGTAAACGGTACTCGATGGTTCACATTTCAAAATTACACAACTTGATATGTATACACCACCATCAAAATAGTATTAATATTATTATGTTTATAAACCGTGAAAGAAACGCCAATAAATGAAAACATTGTGTGGCCGCGTAACGATTGTTGTTGTTCTTCTTGTACGGTTTCTCTCTCTCTCTGTCTCATGAGTGATGCCGGCCTCGATTCTGATCCCCAGTTTCTATTAACTTGTTTATTATTTTCCCTCACTGATCTTGCACAGCTCTCTCTCTCCACCAAATGTCTACATTCCCCTCAATCTTTCGCTCTCTTTCTCCACTCCTCTCCCAATCCTTCCAAGTCTCCCTTTACACAGTCTTCCCATCGCAGTCTAAGTCTTCCTCGCCTCCTTTTCCCCTCCACTATCTGGGCATCAGCTTTCATTGCCAACCGTTCTACTACCATTCTGTTTACATGTCCAACCCACTACAGTAGATTCCGCACCACATTCTTCTTAAAGCTTTCTCTGACTCCAAACTCCCCCTCAGCTCCTCCATGCTTCGCTTATCATTTCTTTCCATTCCCACATTTCTTCGGACCCAGCAGTTTTCGCAAACCTGTACCCTCTCCTACTGTATATAGGAGAAGATACAGAGGGTATGGATTACGTTATTATCCATCTGATGCATGTTTGTATTTATTGTAGGATGTTCTGGCAATCCAGTCTCATTAACGCCATCAAATGGAACAATTGCCGTCCGTAGGACCGAGTATAAGAACAACATGAATTGCGGCTGGATTATTAAACTCGACTCACCCGGAGTAAGCTTGTTTTAAGTAGTAGTCCGCACTCATTCGATATGTAGCTATAGCAACTGTTTATTATTTGTTTTATTACTTATGTATTACGTTTCTATGATTGATAATACTACAGCAACATTAAATATATGATTTTGTCTTATGCCAGACAACCCAATGATGTTAAGACCCTGCGTTTAGCAACCGAGGATAAACTAAATATTTGCTGGTTCGGTGGATCAAGGATTGGCAAATGTGTACGTGTCCATAATGTTAGCAAAATCGCAAGTTGTGTCCACTTCTGTAGACAAGACCGATATGGTTTCCTTCTAATCCAAACATATTTTTGTTGAATGTATCTAGCAACTATTTCCAGGCTTATATATTGTAAACATGAGTTTACATTTATTGGCATAAGATTATTCAAACAAGATATTCCTTTTTGGCGTAAGACTATTCACATAATGTGTTCATTCTGTGTGCGCCTTTATCCAGGTAATTCAGCTGGAGTTCGTGAGCTTGAGCCTCGGGTCGAGCGACGACGACTTGAGAGTCTTCGCCGGAGAGGATACTAGTTCCGCATCGCTGCTGGGCATGTTCAACGGATACTCCGTCTTGCCTGACGATATCTTCTCTGACAATGCCCTGTTTGTATTTTTTCATTCTTACACATCAGGGACGTACAACAGTTTCGAGATCAAGTACACTATCTCACGATTTGATTATGGTAAGATATAGTGGATATCTGTTTACTGAAACAATGACAAACCTCATTATACTTATGATATGCCATGATTATATGATAATGGTTATTTGGAAAAGCAATTCTACACTGACCAGGAAACGTAATTTAGATTGTACGGTACATAATAATTATATTATTAGTATAATTATAAGAATAAATGATAAATACTTATTTCATGTTACCAGTCAGAATGAAGATGTATATAAACTCACAAACAAGATGGTTCGCATGATACGCCTCCAACTGACTGGCTAATTATTCGTCAAACATAAGAACGAGTGTTAATATACATTTTGCACGCCATCTTCTTTCAATTTATTAATGACCACCTACAAATATGACGTGAGCCAAATTTAATAACTAGTTATATAAATTTGTCGAAAAAAAGGCAAGAAGTGTAACACTTGTAATTACTTCCCCTGTTACACGTAAAAACCCCATCTAAACTATTGTATAAAACAGTACAAATGTACGCATGTGACATCACTTAGAATACATAATACATAATGATCATGTCCAAATCATAGCAGGCCATTCGTAAAAAGAAGTTAAAAGTAATAACATAACCTTAACACCAGTTTTTTTTCTCAAAAATACCTACTCATTAAATACATGACTATTAAATACCTTTTCTTTGTATTTGCCTTTGAAAAGGTTAATATTGTGACAACAAATTAGTGATTTATCGAGAACATTCCAGAGGTTGATATATTTGACTGATAGACACATACTTTTCAAATTAGTACGAGCATAATAATGTATAAAATTACGGATTTATTTTTCTGGTGGCATAGATAGACTCATACACGTTGGAAAACTGGTGTACATTATTTGGCAACTGAAGCACTTAGCACCACAGAGTAAGCATATTACTTTTCTGTAGCAAGACTAGGCATTCAACATTTGTTGAGTAAGTGTTGCCCCATATTTTAGCAAAACAGTGAGTGGTATAATATAGACATGTCACTTCGATTAATCAAGAAGCTAGCTCTGTACATAATTGCACAACACTTCGACAGTTTTGATTCCACGTTAACTTGTCGTCAATCAGAACATGTAAAATTTAACGACTTCAAATCTATTGATTTCTTCTTCGTTTATCTTTATAGAAATATTATAATCCAATGTGCGATTTCCAAATATCACGTAATTTGTCTTTGTAACATTTAGTGATAACCTATATACAGCAACCATACATTAAGCTTTTCTAACTCAGCATTTCTCTTCCGGATCAATTCAGCTAAATCACAATAGAATATATTTAACAATATTTTGAAACATTACAAATGTCATTTATACACATAATAAATAGCTTTGGTCCTAAGATTTAACCCCGTTGAACACCACAACGTAGCCCAAGTACCTCTGTGTCACAAGTTTTATACTGAATAAATTGCTTTTTATTTCCAAATAGCACACTATCTCTTTATGAGCTGCGTATGCCATAGAAATGTCAAATGCATTTTTAGGTCAACAAATAAGCCAAGAATATATTTGTTACGATCAAGTGCACTTGTAATTTCTTCAACCAGTTCCAGAAGAGCATGAGAAGTTGACATGTCAGATCTAAGCCATACTGATCATATGTCAGATCTAAAGCCATACTATCTGTAATTTCTCTAGATGTTTTTAAAATTGTGGTAGCAATGAAACAGATCTGAAATTTGTAAATACACCTCACGGGAAGAAAAACAAAGACAACAACAGATCAAGCAGATCTGTGAATACTTTGATGTTGAAGTTGCCAGCCTCTTTCCCAAGAGGCCGACCAATGATGATAATAGTGAGCAGTCGAGTGTGTTTATTGCAGGGTGTAGCGGCATGCCGGTTTCGATGGGTGGATCAGCAGGATCATTCGGCCTCAACGGTACCCAGTACGGACACGCTGTGGAATGTGGCTGGCTGATACAAGTGGCAGCATCCAAGGTATACTAAACTAACTATCAGACGACAGTTCAGTGTACAATTTATTGGTTATTATATAATCTTATATCGAAAAAGAAACAATAAAGTCAAATACTAAAATAACAAAATGTATTGTTTGTTATTAATACTTTGCAATATCTACCCGTGGAGTGCTTTTTACTTTATAGGTACGAAGTGTATAGTTTTATATGCTTTTAATAATTACTTTGCATTATGAGGATTTAACTAATATGTTTTATTGTGTATATTAAAAGAACAGCTGCATTGTAATAATATAACTGCCAGTGACAAACAGTCATCAAACGCCAAATCATGCTTGCTGTTTGTTGGCTCATGTCTGCGCTTCTGCATTGTTACCTGTTGTATTCCATGGACTAAATCTTAAGATGGACGTGTTGTATCATTTAACATCTTGTTAATTGTTTATAGTATTTTGTCTTACAGCGAGTGCGATTGCACTTTCTCAGTTTTGATCTCTCGTATTATGGTTGCTACTATGAACGTGTGAAGATCTACGACGGAGCAAACTCTTTGGCACCACTGGTGCATACGGCGTGCGGTCGGACCCGTCCAGGAGACGTTGTGACCAGCGGCAGCACACTGTTTCTGACATTCTCGACCGGTGGTTATTACCCATCTGACTTGTGTACAAGGCAATTGTGCCCGTACCAGGTAAAGAAAACTTGTTCAACATCTTCAGGAAAACATACATGAGTTAAAAGAGAGCATTAGTGTGGTCTTGTATTACAACATATAGATAAGTGTTAGTCATATTCGTAGAAGCCACAGCTGTGTGTTCCTTTGATACATTTCATTTCTTATTTTGTTTAAGTCCTTTGATAACAACAAGAGTCTATTTCGATTGTCTTTGTTAATATAATTACGTGTGCGTGTGTGCGTGTGTGCGTGTGTGCGTGTGTGCGTGTGTGCGTGTGTGCGTGTGTGCGTGTGTGCGTGTGTGTCCGTGTGTGTGCGTGTGTGTGCGTGTGTGTGCGTGTGTGTGCGTGTGTGTGCAATTATGGTGGTTCGGTCCGGTATCGACCGCTGTGTCGAAACTTGGGCAATTTTTTTTACCCTAATTTACCTGTCTTTCGGAAGAGACGCTATAAGCCGTTGGTCCCCAGATAGTCTATGCCAGGGGAAGTAAAATGTCCTACGGAGGGAAATTAAAAAATAACCTGCCTTACATTCTCTGAGCGGTCATTTACTGGATGAAAAAAATATAACCTGTAGATGCTAATTACATTTGCTCTTATTGCAGGATGCGAGGGCAACGTAGCTGTATTAGGAGGAAAGAGAGGACTTGTTGGCATCTATGAAGTTCCATTTGAAAATAGCATAGCATGCAGATGGAAGATTCAAGTCTCTTACTCAAAAGTAAATAATTTAAAACACAATTTTGAATAAACTACGTCGATGTGGATTCCAAGCGTTATCAGCCTGACCATCATCCCGATGGGTCTCCATTTTAAAATGTATAATGTTATACCAACTATAATTAATACGTATGGTATTGTAACACGGACGTTGTTTGTACAAATCTTACTATTTTAAACTCAAAAACTAACTATTTCCTTCAAGAGAAATAACTAAACTTGTTTCAAATATATATTAATATATCTGGACCTATACAGCAAGTGTTTAATTGTCGCGTTTAAAGCCATTGTGTGTTGCTTCCTTCTCTGTGTGATGTTGAGTTGAAACACAATTACCCTTTTGCAGCAAGTGAGACTGCGTTTTGGGAGAGTACAGTTGGATTGGAGTCCTAATTGCCAATACGACAATCTACTAATATACGACGGAAGTGACACCACGGCATCGTTGGTGCGAACATTCTGCGGTACTTCATTTCCTAGTGACTTCATTAGCACCGGAAACACGGTGTTTGTGTCCTTCACGTCTGACGGCTCTAGCATGCGGAATATCGTCGGTATCCAGTATTACGCTACTGGTAAGTTACACTGAGATTGATGAACGAGTATCTAACTATAATCGAACAAACATATGAATGTAGGTATGCATGTGGTAATGTTAACGTTTTCATCCTAGATGATGTGCATCGCGGGAGCCAAACTTTCAGACCTTCGTCTACGGTCCCACGAAAGAAATTTAACGCTGTTACTTTTCGAAATTCGACGTGACATACTGGTTTTCACTGATTGAAGGGTAAATCATTTTCTTGCAACATAAAACGTAATTTGCAACGATCTTAGAAACCACGCGGCGATAACTTCGTGAAACATATGTAAATTTACGCACAGGCTAGTTTCCCGGAGTATTCGTCTACTGTCGATATAAGTTACTCTTTAATTACGTTGCGAACATTTGATTTACCTTACGTTCGGTGATACCCCTTACCCCACGGTGAATTTCGAACGTAAAGGCGCTACTTTTCTTTCGTCGGATCTTAGAGGTAGCCCTGAAAGTGTGGCATCCGTGGTGCAAACTGTCTAGGTCTCTAGTAGGAAAACTTTAGTATAACCACATATATACATACGCTAGCTGGACGATAGATAATACACGTCAGCCATAGCCGTCATCATATTATGACTACGCACGCGTCAAATGCGTGCGGGATGTTGATAAGCAACTAGGAACCATGCCGATAGTGGTAATACGTAACACATACGTTCAGAACGAAAACGAGGCTTGGATATTTTACAAATACAAATTCAAATGGTTAAGCTCTCACTGGACATTAATTTTGAAAATAATAAATACAGCAGCAAAGATGTGAACAATATTTATCGACGTCATATCATGCGCCAATAGGGCTTAGGTGCGTATACGGAATTAACCGTTCTTCAAAACATTTAAGTAGAGCTACACGCGAAAGTGTTTGACAAATGCATTATTAAACACACGATGAATAGGTTTTATTCAAACAAATCGTTGTTCGTTGATAAAAAAAAAATTTGAGTAGTTGCAAACGCCGCGAAGTCAATAAAGCGAATGCTTACCGATAGGCCGCATGGAAGTCGACACTGCAGTCCACGCGCTCGTACGAAGACGTTTGACGTCTATTAAAGTAAAGGCCAGTGTTTCGTGCCAGAAAACCTCGTCGTGCCACAATACCTCTTTCCATGTTAAAATATAGGGCGCCATGGTCAGCCGCAAGCAATCAGCCTTGGCGGGTTTGGCCAGCGAGGCTTCTCATCACGGCTAAACACCTCCAAATTATCTTTATTTTAGGCAAAAAAATTATTTTATTTCCAAATAAAACATTATAATATTTAAAAAATATGTATATGAAATTTTGATATTCTCGTATAAAATTAATATTTACCTCACCTCTTAGATATTATACCATCTTCATTGCACATATATAGCCAGTATGTGGTATGTATGTGAGTATTTGGGGTGTAAATATGTGATGTGTGATTATGCGTGGAGTTTGCAAATATGGAGTCACGAGGAATAATTTATGAATCGGTATTCCCGCCCGAGGTATTGTGTCACGCCACTCCGTGATAGAATACCTCGCGAAGTATTCCCGCACGAGGTATTGTGTCTTGACACTTTTTCGCCTGACTCGACCGACCAGACCAGACCAAACGAAACACGAATCACGCCAGACTCACCCCGACTGCAGTGTATACGCTACATCGACCTACACCATTTGTCTGGTTTGGTCTGATCTGGTCTGGTCTGGTCTGGTCAGGTCGAGCGAAACGTGTATCCCGGCATTAAGTCATGAAGGCGATGTGACGTCATAATCACGTGAACATGAAAACGTTCGAATACGCCAGAGGGTCTGTCGGTGTTAGTAAGACGTATTCGAAAATGCTCAAGTTGACATGTTAATTATGTCGTCACTCCGGCTCTTCAAGTATAACTCAGTCGGTATCAGTTGGTGCAATGTATAACTACATTGCAGTCGATGTGTATCTTGTTTGGTCTGGTCGGGTCGGGTCGGACGAAAAGTGCCAGTGTATCCAGGTCATAATTCAGCACAATCGTAGAAGATACACAGAATGTTGCGGAGTGGCATCATAATATTAATTCTGACCAGTTAGAGTAACTAAACTACAAGAGTTAGCAATCGCGGTTTGACTTGAGCAGAAAGTACGGAAACATCCGTAAACTCACTAACTGGCCATTATAATTTCCGTGTACTTCGAAGTCCATTTTAGGGAAAATATCTGCCGTTATTTTAAAGGAATATTTATTTACTAATTATGTTAGTTTCACTGGCATATGATCAATTGTTAAACAGAATTCGGTTCATTTCACTTTTATGTATTTTCACAAGATCTCAATTCCACGTGTCATATTTTGGAACGAAAACACACCCAGAAATAACAAACGGCCTGGTTTATCTGCATACAGTTGAAGATATGTGTAAAGTGGAGACGTCTGTCGCATATTGTGTATGTACGGTTGATTACTACGACACAGTGTTTCTAACTAGACGGACTAGTTTTTACACGTCTGCAAGGCACTCATGTTTGTGTTGCGGCATGTCTGGGCAGTACAGCCATCTTGAATGGATCGCAGGGAACATTTGACGTCACCAGAACACAATATCAAAATAACATGAAATGCCGTTGGATGATTCCGGTGGAGACATCGAAGGTAGGTAATTTATAGTAAACGACTTGTGTGCATTATAAATCGTGTCCTGCCGGCGTTTCACAACCATTAAATGTTTGTTAATTAAATTACAAAATGTAGTGCACCATCCTAATTGTATGACAAGTTTCTCTTGAGACTGGTTTGTTGTGTTTTATTGGATTATTCTGAAAATGTGGACCTTGACAGTAGTGCAATAACCACAAATATATTGATTATCCAAGGTGCTTGCTTCGAGACATTATGCAATGGGAGCACCAATGACAATGATAGATACTAAGTGGAATTAAAACATTATATGTCTGCCGCCGTTATGTAAAATTATGTTTTTAATAACAATGCCAGAGAAACCATACACAAAAAGAAAACTCTTTACTACCCGGGTTCATGACGGAATATATTACATTTGCTGCAGGTAATCCAGCTGAAGTTTCTAAGTCTCCACATTAAAAGAGGGTGTGAGTGGATCAATGTGTACGATGGCGCTAACAGCTCTGGGACACTGATTGGCAAATTCGATGGATACAATTTGCCTGGTGACATCTTTTCTGACAGAACGCTCCTCATACATTTCCATTCTAGTAGTTATGTTACGAGGGACGGATTTAAGATTAGATATACCATCTCAGAGAATAACCATGGTAAGCATTGGCTAGTAACGTTGCAAGATATATGTTATGAATAAGTATAAAGAATAACACAAGTTTATTAGCAACTCAACTGAGTTGGAATAACAGTATACAATAAAATACAAATAATACATTGAGACGTCATACAGTATTAATACACTGAAATGTCATACAGTATAAATACCATCCTTTTGCCCTTCATTCGTTATTGGCAGTTGTGTAATCCCCATGGTATAAAAGAGATACGGTATCTGTTTGTTCGGGTCATTGACAAAGGGGTACACATTACGATGTCTGATGTCATATTTTTGTCAGGCAGCAGATAGTTTAATCTGTGTGTACTATCTTTAATCTTATTGAAATATTTTTGACAAAGGCAATCCCGTCTTGCTTTCAATGCCTCCAATTTAACATACCTGAGTATCTAAGTGTAACTTATTGCAGGAAAAATACACTTTAATGCACTTTTTTGTATCATTTCAATATTGTCAGATAGATATTGTGGCAAGTTAGTGTGCCATACAGGGCATGCATATTCTAAAACAGGTCTCACAACACTGACATATATAGTAACCAGATCCTTCTGGCTAATTCCTTCTCGGTTTAACTGATACATGTACAGTCGTTTCACGGACTTTTTCACAATATTTTCCACATGTTTATTCCATGTCAGATCTTGTGAAATTGTGACACCTAAAAGTTTGGCATGGTCTACTTGATCTATATCTTTTCCATCTATCTTTCTATTCGGGATAGTGTTTCGAAAATTGCGGTCTTGTGCAAAACAGATGATCATCTGTTTTGATTTTCCTGAATTACTTTTCATATCATTCTGTTTTGTCCACCTAGCAGCAACGTCAACCGATTCTTGTATAACAGATACACACTTTCTATCGCATAATTCGAACAATGTACTGTAATCTATATACTTATATAACGGAACAGGCGTTTCAAAATCATTTATGTAGACTAGGAAACATTTAGAACCAGACAGTGTTCCTTGTGGTACTCCCCCATTGGGGTGACCAGAATGCGAATATTCATTTCCTATTTTTACTTGTTGAGTTATATCCAATGTTGCCATCCATCTTATAATATGTGAAGGCAAACCATACAGCTTTTCTAGTAACAACTGATGATTAATGAGATCAAACACTTTGCTAAAATCTAGCATTACAACTCGGACATAAGAATCCAATTTATCAGTCGCTTCATACATACCATTTGTGTACCATTTCGACAAGAACGTCTGTTGTGGAAGTTCCACTAATTCCACCAAATTGCTTAGCATCAATTTCTTCTCCTTCAATTGTGTCATCCAGCCATTTCATTATTATTGATTCAAACACCTTAGCAGCTATTGGAGTTATTGATATTGGTGTAATATAATTTTCTATCGACACAGGTGGGTTTGTTTTTGGTAATGGTATTATGTTGGCCATTTTCCATTCCACAGGGAGTGCTCCTTCTCTTGGAGACTTGTTAAAGATTGCAGTTAATGGAGGAGCGAGGACGTTTTCGTGATTTTTTTACCACCCACCCAGGAATGTTATTAGGCCTAGTAGTCTTGTTCACCTTAACATTCTGTAAAGCTTTGAAAGTAGTCATTACACTGATGACATACTGATCTGGCAATTCGTCGTTTACCATGAATATTTTATGATCCTTATTTAAACGAGGTAAATGTTCACTTACAGATACAAAAACACTTGTTCATTCTACTGGCTAGTAACGCACACTAACCATTCGTTGTTTTGTTAGCAAGACCTTGCATGCATGAATTGTCATTTGTTTTAAGTCCCATTATTTTGTTCATATATTTCCACCAATTGTGGGAACCTAATTCATTCAGTGCTGCAATTTGTGTTTGGTAAAAATGCACATATGACGTGGTCCTTAATGTAATATGACGTAACCATCAACATGCATGCATGTGCTCACACACGCATGCAATAGTATTTGCATACCTCTTCCGAACATCATATGCTTAAGGGGGTGTCACATCTCTATGGGTTAAACACCCTGCCTAATGTACCTGACGGACCTAGCCGGAAGTCTGCTTCATCATGAAAAGGAAATAGCGTAGCAAGATGCATACAATGATTTCCACTGATTATTCAACTCACCCACGATATATATCACCTCACGCAGTCATGCCAGTCGTGGAATTTATGGAACACTTGGATCGGATAGGTGTTCAGTTCTGCAACCACCGTGAACCACGACCACCACTCTGGGACCTACGAGATGAGCGAAAGAAACATTTGCGGTTTGTAAATATACACTTATATAAATGCGATCACGGAAGATACTGCGATAATTTTCTGGCAAAACACGATACCAAAAGGGATCACACTCTTCGATCAACGAAGGGGTTATCACCATTACACACAGCAATCCAGGCGAGGTAGACACCCAGCCCGTCACCGGGACAACCGGCAATATGTTTATCTTCTGAACGACTTGTGCGTAGATGTTTGAGCTCCGGGCATAACAGCAACGCCATCTGAACATCAACTGGCGACTTAAGCTGTCATATACCCGTGAAGACTAGAGAGAAGAGAGAGTGAGAGAGAGACCGAGATAGAGAGAAGGAGAGAGGGAGAGAGGGAGAGAGGGAGAGAGGGAGAGAGGGAGAGAGGGAGAGAGGGAGAGAGGGAGAGAGGGAGAGAGGGAGAGAGGGAGAGAGGGAGGGAGGGGGAGAGGGGGAGAGGGGGAGAGGGGGAGAGAGGGAGAGGGGGAGAGAGGGAGAGAGGGAGAGAGGGAGAGAGGGAGAGAGGGAGAGAGGGGGAGAGGGGGAGAGGGGGAGAGGGAGAGAGGGGGAGAGGGGGGAGAGGGGGAGAGGGGGAGATGGAGAGAGGGAGAGAGGGAGAGAGGGAGAGAGGGAGAGAGGGAGAGAGGGAGAGAGGGAGAGAGGGAGAGAGGGAGAGAGGGGGAGAGGGGGGAGAGGGGGGAGAGGGAGAGAGGGAGAGAGGGAGAGAGGGAGAGAGGGAGGAGAGGGAGAGAGGGAGAGAGGGAGAGAGGGAGAGAGGGAGAGAGGGAGAGAGGGAGAGAGGGAGAGTGGGAGAGAGGGAGATAGGGAGAAATAATGACAATATTAATAATATGGATGTCCTTATCCTGTTTGTATATCATCTACCATCACCATCTACTCATGTCGTCCACGCTACGTATATTTGCAGGATGTGGCACGATTCCAATACACCTTGGCGGATCAGTGGGCGTGTTTGGCATCACTCCTTCCAACATTACAGAATGTAGTTGGAAGGTTCAGGTTCAAACAGCAAAGGTAAAGTGTGAATCCTTTGGTATAATTGACATAACATTAATTCACACAAGTTGCAAATATTTTCAAACAAACATTCAAGAAACAATTGTATTGGTCATTTTATTTTATACCTGCAGGTTTGACAAAATCACATTCACCTTGACTGAATGGTGATTTTAGTGATCAACGTATCTTTGAAAGTTGGGTTCCATGCATGACGATGATCACTGAAAGAGCTTTTTAGGGCCACGTCTTGTACCACCTACATAGTATATGGTATAACTAGGAAGGAAGTAGCACGCAACCGAAAGTAGTGGGTACAAATTAAAAGGGCGGAGGCAGTGCCACCCGTTTTGTTATGTCGCAACAATTAAATGACTGGTTAAGATAAATATTACACACAGGAGTAAATTTAAATGAGGAATGTTGGTCTCATTTCACGTCACCAAATATGTATATACTAGGCCCGCAGTGTAGATGATTTTGGAGTGCATTTTATGGAAAGCGGAACTTGAAATTTGTGTAAATGTAAAATTCTCAGCCAGGACCCCAGCTCCTGTCTCTCGGGCATGATAACGCAAGACGTGTCCATCAAGCGAAATTCCTTTGCGTTAGTGGAGGGTGCGTACGTACCCAATCGCACTCCCGCCTAACACCCAACCCCCAATGTTCACGTCCACTATTCTTAGATGTTTCGTTCTTATTTATACCTATCATTATAACCGACTTTGCAGCAAGTGCGACTGCACTTTCTTAAGTACACGTATGAAGACAGTTCTGAGTGTGACTCTCACCGCATCGATATCTACGACGGATATGACAACATGGCGCCCCTGTTGCATTCGGTCTGCGGCGGCGAACGGCCGGGCGATCTCTTCTCAAGTAGCAATATGGTGTTTGTCTCTTTTGTGTCTCGTGACCCAGAAGCGGAGCCCATGTTCAGGATCAAATACTCACCATTTGCTCCCAATGCAGGTACAACAAATCAGTGCTGTAATCAATGATATATTTTAAGGACAATATTTAAGCCTAAATGGTAGACCCGCTGAAATCCTGAGTAGGATCCCAGGAAACTCGGAGCACGTGCCCCAGTTGCCCCAATGGTATTACGCCCCTACATATGTGCGTTTTCATTAACATATTTTAACAGTACATACTAAATTACTTCCCAAAATATGTATAACTGGTAGGATTTTCCTAATTTTCCGTAAACCAATACTAGTCTATGGGTGAAGAGATTTGTCATGAGCGACTAGTCTAATAGCACCTGTACCCTACTGCAGTGGCTAATCCAACACGTTTTGTAATTGTCCTTTTTCACTGTACTATACTTCTGCCTGTCGCCAACTTTGTCCTTCCACTTTAACTGTCCTCCACTTTAACTTTCCTCACATTTCTCTTAACACAGTCCCGTCTTAATTGCAAGAAAATACATGGGTTATGGAAAGTGTCTTACATCGGATTCTTTAGCAGTAATCCTACGTAGTCCTACGATTTTAATTATATTTATACGGTGTTCGGCAATAGTTAATTTTTAAACTTATTAAAATATGTAGATATGTCAAATAAAGATGACTACAGCGTTCATTTGACATGAAGCTTGGGTTTAATGGTAAATATGTTTTGTAGGTTGCGGGGACGAGCCGGCAATGTTAAGAGGATCGGGCGGGTCATTTAGCTTCAACGAAGTCCCATTTGAGAGCAACACGGAATGTGGGTGGAACATTCGAGTCAATGAAAACAAGGTAATCAATTTACGAAATATATTATGCACTGCTATGACTATTGAAAAAAAATATTGTTCCCGATGCTGTTATGTACAAAACACATACGCAGAATAATGCATATGGATATTGTAAAATTGTCACTATTTAAAGAGAATCGAATACATTGCTAGGTATAGGTTTGAATAGTTTGTACAGAAAACGTCGATGTTATCAGATATCTCACATATATTAAAACAAGAACCTAAACATTTGCATTGGTTTTACAGCAAATATTGCTGGATTTCACCAGCTTCAAAGTCGGTGGTAGCACTAACTGCATCGGCGTATTTGACGGAAACGACACAACGGCATCACAGCTGATGAACCTGTGCGGAAATGACCGTCCTCGTAAAATCATAAGCAGTGGCAACGTATTGTTTGTATCATTTCTTTCGGATGGGTCGAGAGTGCACTCTTACATCGTTATCTTTTACAGAGCCATTGTCGCAGTTCCTGGTAAGACACATTCATTGAAGCCTAGCATACACATGCACACTTTCAGTCGCCGACAGCTCGTCGGCAGACGAATAGTCCATGAGGTAGAGACATTCGTTCTTCTAGATTGTACCGATAGCCACAATGTTGTAATAACTCATCAGCTGACGAGCTGCCGGTGACTAGTCGCCGACGAAACGTCGGCTCATGTAAGAAACATGTAGAAAATCTTATGTGTCTGATGTCTATCCAAAATACAAATGTTGACCTGAAATTGCAGCCAGCCTGGTGGAAAGGTATTTGTGGGCCTACTCTTTGTTTCCTCACGGTAACCAAATCGGAAAATCTGGTATGCATTAACTACTAGATGTAGAAATAGCAATATATGAAATTCGTTCGGTCCACTTAATGGAATATGTAAAAAGTGGCGCAGAGAAATAATATTTACCAGTGAAAAATGTGTTGACACCCAACCGTTTTGCTTACATATTCATGCCTGAAGCATATGTTAATGTATTCACTTTAGCCTTCCGAATAGCGACACACCAGTAAATACAATAATGTTACATGTTCCATTTTCTTTATGTTTATACACATTTCGGCCTTACTGTTCGCGACATTTTAACAACTACCCAGCCTTGTAGACACGTTTATTTAACAAGAGTGCAACCCAAAGCAATTGCTCCTGATAACAAGTGTTTAATGGAGCAATTGGCTTATCGAATGTTTCAGTTCGTGAAGCTCTTTTCACACATGTTTCATTTTTATTTGTTAAACGTATTCACATTTAAAAAAATTAATAAAAAAACGCAGATCACGTGTTCCGTTCACTTATTCTCATTAATTCTTGTTAATCTCGTATGTGTTTTATTGATTTACGAAATACTTTGAACGTGTCATACGTATTAAAATGTATGTGTTTGTTTATTGCAGGATGCTTTGCAGATCCAGTGAAGCTACACGGACCGGAAGGAACGTTTGGCATCAACAGCACCCAGTATCAAACTAGTATGGGATGCCGTTGGATAATTCAAGTTGAAAGAACTGAGGTATTAGATTGTCACAAATAATGTATACACATAAGTACAATTTGAAACGTTGTTGATTCTAGAAACCTTAGAGAGAACTTTCTTTGCGATAGGAATACATTTTATATTATTCTGTATATTCGTGTGTCACATCCCCGCTCCAAATGTATCCAACTTCCCTCACTCCTGACTTATCAGTCTACAACGTCTTATCGTTCATTTTTCCACAATACGCAATTTACTGATGATCAATAATCCCAGCATGTTCCACAGAAAGAAGGTTTGTTTATGTAACTATGACCAAAAGCATCTTCAATGTTTACGAAAAGGTGTTGACACAAACGTACACGATATGATGAAGATCTCACATAAATGAAGCTACGGTAATATTTAACAACAATTAATGATAACACCACGTGACATGTGTATAATTTATTTATTATGTATATGAATAATTGAACTCTAAATAAAACTAAATACTATTCAGTGCTGCATAATCAATAATAACATCTCAAACTGTTGCGCACGACAATGAAAAACGTGAACACGTCGCCAACGGGTCAATATTCAGCCGCGAAACTAAACATACATCTGGAGATTCATGTCTACCAAACGGTCAGTGCTTTGACTGCATTGAAAATCTCAAATGCTCTCGCCATTCGTGAAAAATACTAGAGGCATTGTGACAACCAAACCCGGCCTTCCACACCTATTATGTACATAATTCACTGCCTTCACCAATCAGTCATCTCATGCATGAAGCACTTGTGAGTTATCCTTTGAGTAGGCCTACTCTAAATATCACTCTCTGTTCCAGCAAGTGCGACTGCAATTTGTCAGGTTTGAGATCTATACCGATCCGCTCTACTGTGAGCACTACATCAGTATATATGACGGCAGTAGCATCTACGCTCGATTGCTGCACAAATTCTGTGGTGGCTCCTACCTTCCAAGTAATGTCGTTAGCACCGGAAACTCACTATTTGTGCTTTTCTGGTCGAATCATCGTGGAACGTCTTCTGGTTTCTTGGTTGAATACATTGCCATTGAAGGTGAGCTCAGGTGACGGTGAAGTTCGGTGACGCTGTACTAATGAAACCATATTCTTATCCACCTTTTATCTTAATTGCGTATTAATTTTACTATTGACAACCTTAATTTGTGTTGTTTTATTTACTTACGTGTTTTTTCATTATATCCATGTCTAACGCATACCGCATCCGCATGCCGTTTTCGTACATGAACAATCCTATCTTAGGCGAAATAAAGTAAAATGAACTATCCTGATGTAGCGTCATAAAAATTAAAGTAAAAAAGTAAGTTATTTTACAGCGCAGTATCAAGTCCTCTGGAATGCTCAAAGCGTTTGTACACTTTACTTCTCTGGGAAATATCCAGCCATGCTGCAATTAATGCGCGATGACTATCCGTACACAACTATTCACCACTATCTATAACCAAGTATTCACTCATACAGCTGAGTGAACTGGAGAAATGTAGAGTGAACGAACTACCCAAAGTTTCGACACGCACTGGATTAGAACCCACGTTCCCTCGGTCGAAAGTGCGATCATCTAGCACTGCGATACTGCGCCCCGTGATCATAATTTGTATTGCCGTGTTTCAGCTAACTGCCCTACTGGCCAGTACTTGGACGTTGATGAGAACATGTGTAGGTCTTGTGAGCGTGCCATGTATCAGTCGAAGGAGAGGCAGACAAGTTGTGATGACTGTCCGCCTGGTAGAACGACCCTAGGTGAAGGGTACACTGCGGAGTCTGACTGCGTCGGTGAGTGCACATTCCAACGACACTACGAAGATGTATAACTAATTAAACAAGTTGCATGAAGATAGTGTGCACAACGAAAGTATTATCGTATATCATAACTGATGCCACATCGAAGACACAATTGAAATATGTATGCATCTATTGATCTGCTTAAAGACATATTCATTCCGTATTGCATATCCATCCTCAGCGGCCCTCGCGCTGTTGATGAATGTTACGTGATCGTCTTCTCTGAGCTCTGGGCTCGAGGATTTAGGCGCTATAAAAGTGTTATTATTACCGATAAATAATTTATTTTGGTTACATGCACATTTAATTTTACAATAATGCGAAATGTAAAATGTGTAATTTACTGTGTAAGTGTGAAGATTCTGATGTAACTGATGGTGGTGGCGGTGGCGGTGGCGGTGGTGGTGGTGGTGGTGGTGGTGGTGGTGGTGGTGGTGGTGGTGATGGTGGTGGTGGTGGTTGTGGTAGTATTGTTGTTATTGTTGAGGTGTTGGTGGTGTTGTAACAGCAGCAGCAATAACAATAGCAACAGCAGCAACAACAGCAGCAGCAGCAGCAGCAGCAGCAGCAGCAGCAGCAGCAGCAGTAAATGGACATGTGTAAATAGTGTTTTTCTTTTAGCCAACTGTAGCGATGGTCATGAGTACAACATGGGAACCCGCAACTGCGTGCCTTGTCGGCAGGGTTTCTACAGAACACAGAATGTAGAAGACATGTGTGTACCTTGCCCAGAGGGTAAAACCACTACCCAGTCTGGAAATAACAATGCTGGTCAATGC
>CAXEFP010001349.1:423014-513537 GCA_963995525.1 Escarpia spicata | reverse complement strand
GAGAGGATATAGCGAGAGATAGAGAGAGAGAAATAAGAGAAGATATTAGAGAGAGGAATATAGAGAGAGAGATAGAGAGATATAGAGAGAGAGATAGAGAGCTATCGGAGAGATTGGAGAGAGAGTATAGAGTAATAGGAGAGAGAAGAGAGAGAGAGATATAGAGAGGTAATATATAGAGAGAGAGATAGAGAGATAGAGAGAGAGAAATAGAGAGAGAGATAGAGAGATATAGAGAGAGATATAGAGAGAGAGATAGAGAGAGAGAGATAAAGAGGATATAGAGAGAGAAAGATAAGAGATATAGAGAGAATAAGAGAGAGAGAGATAGAGAGTAAAAAAGAAAGAGAGATAGAATATATGAGAGATAGAGAGAAGATAGATATAAGAGATAGAGAGGTATAGAGATAGAAAGAAGAGAGAATATAAAGGATGAGCGAGATAGAGAGAGATAGAGAGAGAGAGCCTAGACTCACACTCTCACACTCTCTCACTCTCTCTCTCACTCTCTCTCTCTCTCTCACTCTCTTACACACTCTCTCTCACACTCTCTCTCACTCTCTCTCACACACTATCTCTCACTCTCTCTCTCACTCACACTCTCTCTCACTCTCTTACACACTCTCTCTCACACTCTCTCTCACTCTCTCTCTCACACTATCTCTCACTCTCTCTCTCACTCACACTCTCTCTCTCACTCTCTTACACACTCTCTCTCACACTCTCTCTCACTCTCTCTCACACTCTCTCTCACTCTCTCTCTCTCTCTCTCCCACCCTTTCTCTCACACTCTCTCTCTCACTCTCTCTCACACTCTCTCTCACATTCTCTCTCTCACACTCTCTTACACACTCTCTCTCTCACATTCTCTCTCTCTCTCACTCTCTCTCTCTCTCTCTCAATGCACTAGCTGAGCAGATGTGTGAAGAAGAGAGGGTGGGATTCACAGATTTATGGGGATACTTTGTTGGGAGGGAAGATATGTACATGAGAGATGGCCTCCATCTTAGTGGAAAGGGGGCAGCACTTTTCTCAGAGAACCTGCTGCAATCTGTTGACAGTGGGACATGTTGCATCTATTTAAACTAGATTCGCAGGGGGGACTCACAGAAAAGCCTGAAAATGGAGGCATTGATAAAGACAGCACAAATAAATCGGCAAATAACAGTCTGGAAAACTCTTCTGAAGATGGATATAAATGTGTTTGTTTAAATGCAAGGAGTATAGTAAACAAAAGAAATGAACTAAACATTATGGTAGAAGATATTGACCCACATATAATAGGTATAACCGAATCCTGGACCACCACCGATATATCAGATGCTGAATTGGGACTGACAGGATATGTAATGTTTAGAAAAGATAGAATAGGAAGAAAGGGAGGTGGAGTTATTTTATATATTAAAGAATCTATTCAGGCTTATGAAATAAAATTAGAAAGAGAAGCAGATTGCGAAGAAGCTGTTTGGTGTAACATAGTTACAGGAAACTCAACGTTAACAGTTGGGTTAGTTTATCGAAGTCCAAACATAAGCATAGAAGAGAATGAAAAAATACAAAACGCTATAAGGGAAGTAAGCAAACGGGACTGTATTATTATGGGGGATTTTAACCATGGGCATATACAATGGAAATCTCTACAGAGTATGGGGAGAGAGGACCACAAGTTTTTAGTTTTAGTTCAAGATACATTCCTTTCTCAACATGTGCTAGAACCAACCAGAGGTGAGAATGTGTTAGACATAGTTTTGTCCTCACAGAATGAATTAGTTGACAATGTCAAGATATGTGAGCCACTGGGGAGTAGCGATCACAACCAAATACATTTTACCATCAAAGTAAAATCAGAAAGGAATAGCAAAAAGCCGTATAGGAGAAATTTCCACAAAGGAAGGTATAAGGACATGAGGAAATATTTAGCAAAGATAGACTGGAATAAGACACTGAAAAATAAGACGGCAACAGAATGCTGGAATATATTAAAGAGTGAAATTAAGTGCATAATCGATAAATTTGTACCCTTCAAAAAACAAGGAAAACGGTCCAATAAGAAACACTTATCGAAAGAAGCCATTAGAAAAGTTAAGTATAAACAAATGATGTGGAAGTCATATAGATGTACTGGAAATGATGAAGACTACAACAATTATAAAGAAGCACTTAACCAAGCTACAGCTGAAATTAGAAATTCAAAGAGAAGCTATGAACAACAATTAGCTAGTAATATAAAACATGACAGCAAGAGTTTTTATGCGTATGTTCGAAGCAAACAGAAAGTTCAAGATAAGGTCGGTCCTCTAGAAGATATTGCTGGAAATATAATATCAGAGGGATTCATAATGGCAGAAGACCTGAATGAGTACATTAGTTCAGTGTTTACCAGGGAAGATATTAGTTCACTGCCAATACCAGAGGCTAAGTTCAAGGGGGCAGATTCAGACTATTTAGGACAATTAATTGTAACCCCGGAAATGGTAGCTAAGAAAATAAGGGCTATGAAGGATAATAAATCACCTGGAGTGGATGGTATTTCACCCAAATTACTATTGGAAATAGTAGAACAAATTAGCATACCACTTGCAACAGTTTTCAACTTGTCATTAGAAGAGGGAGTGGTTCCTTTAGAATGGAAAGAAGCAAACATTATACCGTTATTCAAAAAAGGTTCGAGAAACAAGTCAGAGAACTATAGACCAGTGAGTTTAACATCAGTGATTTGTAAATTATTAGAAAGACTAATTAAAGATCACATGGTGGATTTTTTTGTTAAACAAAACTTGATAAACCCATCTCAACATGGTTTTTTTAAAGCGAGGTCATGCTTAACAAATATGTTATGTTTTTTGGAAGACATCACTAAGTGGGTAGATGAGGGATCACCAGTAGATATCGTCTACTTAGATTTTCAAAAAGCGTTTGACAAAATACCACATCAAAGATTACTGCTTAAACTAAAGGCCCATGGCATAGGAAATGGTATAATAAACTGGATAGAACAATGGCTGATTGACAGAAGACAACGTGTAGTAGTTGATGGGGAGGCTTCAAACTGGAAATCGGTATTGAGTGGGGTACCACAGGGATCAGTATTAGGTCCTATATTATTCTTAATATACATCAACGATTTGGATGATGAAATAACAAGCAAGGTGTTGACATTTGCGGATGATACAAAAGTGTTTAGAAGGATTAAAAGTGATGGAGATAGACAGCATTTACAAGATGATCTTGACAGGTTGATCAAATGGTCTGAAAAGTGGCAAATGATGTTCAATTTTGGGAAATGTCTCCACATAGGACATGGGAACGAAGAGGTAGAATATACAATGGGGGGTACTGTACTAAGTACTACTGTAAAAGAAAAGGACTTAGGGTTAACCGTTAGTGCTGATATGAAGATTTCAGAGCAGTGCGGAATTGCAGCTTCAAAGGGAAATCAAATCCTTGGATTAATTAGACGAAACATAACGTATAAGGAAAAAGAGCTAATAATACCGCTGTACAAAACAATAGTTAGGCCTCATTTAGAATATTGTATTCAAGCGTGGAGGCCATATCGCAGGAAGGACATAGATATGCTAGAAAGAGTGCAGAGGAGAGCAACTAAAATGATACCAAATCTGAGGGATCTTAGTTATGAAATACGCCTAAAAAAATGCGGTTTAACAACACTAGAGACCAGGAGATTGAGAGGAGATCAGATAGAAGTGTTTAAAATATTGAAGGGTTATGAAAATATTGATAGAAATATGTTTTTCTCATTTAAGAAAGATAGAAGGACTAGAGGACATGATCTTGCATTAGCAAAGGAGCAGAGTAGATTGGATATAAGAAAGTTTTCATTTTCACAAAGGACTGTAAATGAATGGAACATATTACCTGCTGATTGTGTGGGTGCTAGTAGCATGAATATGTTTAAAAATAAAATCGACACATACCTCAGACGGGCGGGATACACATAGATAAAAAGGTCGGACTCTCGATAAGCCAAGGGCTTCCTTGTCCACCTGCTACCTAGAGTTAATTCTCTGGGTAGCAATCTTGTTCAATCTTGTTAAATTACAAGCTAATTTTTTTCACAGCTTCTCTTTGAATTTCTAATTTCAGCTGTAGCTTCTTTATAAATGTTGTAGTCTTCATAATTTCCAGTACGTCTATATGACTTTCACATAATTTGTTTGTGCTTAATTTTTCTAATGGCTTCTTTCGATAAGTGTTTCTTTTTGGACCGTTTCCCTTATGTTTTCAAGGGAACACATTTATCAACGATGCACTCAATTTCACTCTTTAATATTCCAGCATTCTGTTGCTGTCTAATTCTTCAGTGTGTTATTCCAGTCTATCTTTGCTAAATATTTCCTGATGTCCTTATATCTTCCTTTGTGGAAATGTCTCCTGTACTGCTTTTTACTATTCCTTTCTGATTTTACTTTGATGGTAAAATGAATCTGGTTGTGATCGCTACTCCTCAGTGGCTCACATATATTGACATTGTCAACTAATTCATTATGTGAGGACAAAACTATGTCTAACGCATTCTCACCCCTGGTTGGTTCTAGCACATGTTGAGAAAGGAAACTATCTTGTATTAAAACTAAAAAAATTTGGTCCTCACTCCCCGTACTCTGTACAGATTTCCATATGTATATGCCCATGATTAAAATACCCGATAATAACAATCCCGTTTGCTCACTTCCCTTACAGCGCTTTGTACTTTTTCATTTTCTTCAAATCTTATGTTTGGACTTCGATAAACTAACCCAACCGTTAACGCTGGGTTGCCTCTAACAATGTTACACCAAACAGCTTCTTCGCAATCTGCTTCTCTTTCTAATTTTATTTCATCAGCCTGGATAAATTCTTTTTAATATATAAAATAAAAACTTCACCTCCCCTTCTTCCTATTCCATCTTTCCTAAACATTACATATCCTGTCAGTCCCAATTCGGCATATGATATATCGGTGGTGGCCCATGATTCGGTTATACCTATTATGTGAAGGTCAATATCTTCTACCATAATGATTAGTTCATTTCTTTTGTTTACTATACTCCTTGCATTTTAACAAACACATTTGTATCCAGCCTCAGCAACAGTTTTCCAGACTGTTCTTTGCTGGTTTATTTGTGCTGTCTTTATGTGTGCCTTCAGTTTCAGGCTTCTCTATGAGTCCCCACAATCTAGTTTAAATAGATGCAACCTGTCCCACTGTCAACAGATCACAGCAGGTTCTCCGAGAAAACTGCTGCCCCCTTTCACTTAGATTCAGGCCATCTCTCGTGTACATATCTTCCCTCCCAACAAAATAGCCCCATAAATCTATGAATTCCACCCCCTCTTCTTCACACATCTGCTCAACTGGTCCATTGTTCGCCATCCTCTTACAATATCTATATGTTGTCCCCTTCATCCCATTACTAACCAAATTTTTGAGAAAATAATCTGTTCAACTCTTATCTTCTTTAACTTCCTCACTAACTGTCTGTACTTCTGTACTATCCCAGTTGTTCCTTCCTTGTCTGAATTATGTGTTCCTACGTGTACTAGTATAGACCCTCCTATGCCATGTCCCAATACCTTCTCTACCTTTTCAGGCACATGTTCTATCTTAGCCTAAATAGGCATTATTTGCAGTTGTTCCATTCCATTCTTTCCTCTCGCTTTTTCTCTTGTCACCTTTCTTCCTGTCATTGTCCCTTTTATCGACTTCTCTTCTATAACATTTACTCTCACGTCCTTTCATCCTTCCTCCCATCACATTTTCTTCTCTCCTCTCCCGTCCAATCTTCCCTCCCTCCTTCTCTACGGTCACTTTCTTCCCTGTCACCTTCACGCTTGTCACGTTTTCTGTTGTCGATTTTCCAATTTCTTCCCCTCCAATCACCTTCCCTCCTCTCAATCTCCTTTCCTCAGTTTTCTTGCCACTGCTATTCTCCTTCAGTCTTGCAGTATTCTCACCTCTCTCCCTGTCGTCTCTCTCCATTCGACCTGCCTCCTTGCTAATTCCCATCTCCATTCCCTTCACAATATCTGTCAACCTAACAATCTCCTTCTGCAGGCACTCCACCTTCCAACACCCAATGCACTGAAAAGTGATTCCTTCCTCCATGGTTTCTGCCCATGACTTCCTACAACCGGACAATGCAAAATCTACCCAGCTGTGGCAGTGATCGCACACCAAGTGTCGCTTTGCCTTGACTTGCCGCTTACAAGGTGCCATATCCCGATCAGAATTTATTTAATAACTTAACTAACTTAGTCTTTATGAAGACTGTTTCCTGTGTACTACACCACACTTTAGGTTAAAAATTTCAATTACACTGCCGACTATTTATCCTGACACGAACGCTAACATTACCGGTAGTGACCTTTCTTACTTTTATTGTCCCTTTTATCGACTTCTCTTCTATCACATTTACTCTCACTTCCTTTCATCCTTCCTCCCATCACATTTTCTTCTTTCCTCTCCCGTCCAATCTTCCCTCCCTCCTTCTTTACGGTCACTTTCTCCCCTGTCACCTTCACGCCTTTCACGTTTTCTGTTGTCGATTCTCCAATTTCTTCCCCTCCAATCACCTTCCCTCCCCTCAGTCTTCTTTCCTCAGTCTACTTGCCACTACTCTGCTCCTTCAGTTTCACAGTATACACGCGGTATTCCTAACTCTCTCCCTGTCATCTCTCTCCGTTCCACCTGTCTCCTTGCTAATTCTCATCTCCATCCCCTTCACAATAATATGTCAACCTAACTATCTCCTTCTGCAGACACTCCACCTTCCAACACCCCCCACGCACTGAAAGGTGAATCCCTCCTCCTTGGTTTCTGCCCATAACTTCCCACTGCCGAACAAAGCAAAATCCACCCAGCTGTGGCAGTGATCGCACACCAAGTGTCGCTTTGCCTTGACTTGCCGCTTGCAAGGCTACATATCAGAATTTATTTAATAACTTAACTAACTTAGTCTTTATTAAGACTGTTTCCTGTGTACTACAGCACACTTTATGTTACAGCAGATTTTCATTACACAGCTGACTATCTATCCTACCACGAACGCTAACGTTACCGGTAGTGACCTAATTCAAATACAATCAATTACATTACACTAGACTGCCTTATTTATTTAGGTTATACCATGCCCTATCAAATACGTAGGACACTAGCTACATAAACAAATTTGAGTTCACCCGACTATCGCCTTTGCTTAATTTGAGCAACAATGCTATCAAATCAAAGTATCTAGCAGGTACTGGCTTACACATACATCTTATATAAGTAGTTTTATGTTTGTTACTTTATCTCCTATACCATTCTACCAAAATACAAGGATCGAAAGATATCACAATAGGAGCATTCTACAGATCACCCCAATTTGGTAACACAAACGAATACATGCATGAACTACGAGAATCCATTAGCAAAATTAAACGCTCAAACAAAGAACATATATGGCTAGGCAGAGTCTTTAACCTTCCCCACATAGATGGGGGCCTACTCAGTGCAAAGCCAGGCGGAGCTGCTCCCGGTCTATCCAAGATGCTACTAGAAATTGCCAATGACTTTGGACTTGAAAAAGTTGTACGCAAACCCATCAGAATAAACAACACTTTGGACTTGTTCTTCACAACTAACCCCACCCTTGTTGAAAGATCTATGGTAGTACCAGGAATAAGCGATCACGACGGCATCCCAGTAATCACAAATAGCTGTAAGCCCAGGGTCATCAAGCAAAAACCACGCAAATTATACATGTACCACAAAGCTAACATGCAGGCTCTGAAAGAAGACCTGCTCAAATGGAGCAATGAGTTTGTATCAAGGGATACATCCAAGAACACAGTTGATGAAATGTATACATAGTTTCAAACTGTACTTGTCTCAATAATGAACATTCACATACCAACAAAAATAATATCAAAGCGTAACCAAACACCCTGGATAAATAAACGAATCAAGCGACTACACAAACGTAAACAAAGGGCTTTCAACACTCACAAGCTACTTGGAAATCAAGCCAGCTATGAAAATTTTTGTAAGGCACGTAAAACCACACTCAGAGAGACAAGAAATGCTCACAGAAGATATATATCATCCATTTGTTCCGATTCACCAAAACGATTCTGGTCATACATAAAAAGCCTTAAAGTTGATACAGTCGGAATACCAACCTTAATGAAAGACAACAGGGTATAATGAGACAACTGACTTAAAGCCGAAATCCTGAATAACCAATTTAAGTCAGTCTTTACAAATGAAAACACCAACCTACCACAAGAACCATATTCAAACATACCAGCTAGGCCTGACATCACCATCACAACAAAAGGGGTCACCAAATTACTTCATGACTTAAAAACAAACAAATCAACAGGACCTGATGAAGTGCCAGCCAGAATCTTACAACTTGCCGCAAATGAATTAGCTCCAGCTCTCAGAGTAATCTTCCAAAAATCAATTATCACAGGAGAACTTCCCCACTCATGGTTACGTGCCAACATCACTCCAATCTTCAAGAAGGGAGACCGGTCCCTTCCATCAAATTACCGACTATCTCCCTAACTTCAATACGTTGCAAACTCCTCGAACACATTATCTACTCTAACATAATGGGCCATTTTGATCAATACACAGTCTTATCCGACAGACAACATGGCTTCCGCAGTAAACACTATACAGAAACCCAATTAATACTCACCACACACGACCTAGCGAAATCCCTAAATAATAAATCCCAAGTGGACATGATAATAATGGACTTCTCAAAAGCATTCGACACCGTTCCCCACAACCGGCTCCTAAATAAATTAAAGAGATATGGCATCCACAACAAAACACACGCCTGGATCTCTAACTTTCTCAAGTGCCGTGAACAGAAAGTGGTGGTCGGTGGAGAACATTCCACCTGGACAAATGTTACATCAGGCAAAGCGCGGTATTGGGACCGCTTCTCTTACTGATATACATCAATGATTTACCTGACAAGATCCGCTCCACAGTCCGTCTTTTTGCAGATGACTGTGTACTCTATAGAGAAATCAATAATCAGTCCGACTCACAAGAACTACAGAAAGACCTAAACGAGTTAGCAAAATGGGAACACGACTGGCAGATGCACTTTAACCCCAAACAATGCTTTGTGATGAGACTAACCCATGCAAGAAACGTAAAACATTTAAATTATACTCTAGGAAACGCAATACTACAGGAAACCGACAGTCATCCCTATCTAGGCGTATGTATCACCAAAGATCTCACCTGGAACAAACACATCCATCAGATTACAGCCTCAGCAAACCGTACCCTAGCATTTACGCAACCTCTACTCGTGCCCCCAAAACATTAAAACAACTGCCTACATAACCCTTGTCCGACCACTCATAGAATATTCAGCATCCGTGTGGGACCCCCACACCCAAGTCCTCATCAACAAAATAGAAATGGTCCAAAGACGGGCAGCTCGCTTCTGCCTTAACGACTATACATCCCGAGAAACTGGTTGCGTGTCACAAATGTTAACAAAAATAAACCTAGAACAACTAACAACCAGACGAACAAACAGACGCCTCGCCATATCGCACAAAGCCATTTATGGCCACCTAACCTTGCCTGTTGAAAACCTTCTCCAGCCTGTACAACGCCTATCACGGCATCTAAATACCAAAGCATTCAACACTATCCACACCAGCAAGAACTGTTATAAATTTTCCTATTTCCCCCGAACAATAAAAGACTGGAATTCCCTACCAGATGCAATAGTCAACATTACAGAGCCACAGAAATTCAGACAAGCATTAATACACGACTAATAACCTAGCATGCGCACCCAACCTGACCGTATGACTCCTAAGAAGTGTTGGCCAGTACTCAATCAAGACCAAGACATAATCAGGTTTACTAAATCTTGTTTACAAACTTATCGAAGGCTAAGTTCCCTATTATCACTCACCTCACTATAAGCAAAAATGTCACTCAATGTATGTCTAGTGTTACTTTATGAATAATATTAAGGTAAGAATAATACTTATCGATCAATATTTCCACTTGTTTTTCACCTTTTCTGCACCAACAATTCTCCATGATACAGATCCGCCAATATAATATTCTCGCCAGAGTCTTTCTATCCACACCAAAGTATTTTTATCGGCAGTCAGGTATTTACTTCTACCCACACTAAAATATTTGTACCAGCAGTCAGGTATTTACTTCTACCTACACTAAAGTATTTGTACCAGCAGTAAGATATTTACGAGCAGATCAGTCATAATATTGGAAGACTATTATAATATACAGATGACAGCAGCAGGTTTGATTACTGTGATTATTGGGCCCTGAAATCTTTTTTTCTGGGCCCACGCTAATTTCAGGCTACTGGCCCGATTGGCCTTTAACATTTTAAACCTTATATTGCATACTGGCTGTTATGATTAGGTATTTTTAACAACATTCAGGTATTTACACCAGCAATAAGGAGTTCCATCCAGTAATCAGCAGATCTATGCTGTGCAGTGAACTGTAACACCTGATATCAGCGACCCTTCTGAACAGTGACCACCTGCTATGTACGGACACTTTTCCACTGTAATAATCATTTTTAACAAATATGTCCCTTTGATTAGTTGCCTCCTGCTAAAGACAAACATCGTGTTTATTATTTTGTCCTGTTTTCCCCTGCAAGGGTGGACTGCTAATCATTAAGTAACTTATGAATTAATTACAAAGTATCTTTGCTACACAAACCCTCAATCCTTCGAGAATACAATGTTTACAAAATGACGTAACTGACATGTTTTCTCTGCGATGTTTGTGTGAATTATAATGTATGCAGTCACAACGCAATTTCTTCAAGAATGTTGGTCTGTTTGATACGGGGAATACTGGACATGAAACTACTTATTTACATCGTTTACATGATCAGAAGGAATGATAACAAATAGGATGTCGAGTTGTGAGGGCTTTGCCTGTATTCATTTCTTACCCGTTGACACTTAATGTAGGGCGTACTTTGAAAATGTGTAAAATGTCGCCATGACTACATATGGTTCCAACCTTGGTAGGTGGTAAAATTATCTAGTCTAAAATAATTCACAGTAGTACTAAAAGAACATACTGTATTTCCTTCACAGAGTGTTAATATAAAATGGGAACACTGATACTGCTTAATGTGTTCTATTGCTGATTATAAAGATAACTTGGTTACAGATAGACTAATTAGCCTCTCCAGTGCCCAAATTAAAATATGACAAAGGGAATCAATATAAGACCTAACACGAAATTGTGATTTTGACATTGTTTTTAAGTATGAATAACTAACATTCTGTTGAAGTGTGTAACGGGAAGCGTGTAAGGACATCGTTGTGAATGAGGTGGTTTTATGCAAGAACATGATGGTATTTACCTATACCCATCTACCCACACAAATATTTGTAATAGGTGTCTACCCACACTAAAGTGTTTGTAATAATGGCCAGGTAGTTACTTCTACCCACACTAAAGTATTTGTCTTAGCACTCAGGCAGGTACACCGGTATTCATTCCACCATCTAGATAGTTATAGTAGCAGTAATATAAAACTGGTAGTTCATAATATGTTCTATAGCTGAATATAAACATCACCCAGTCACACAAAATTAGCCTCTCAAATGCCCAAATAATAAATGGCAATGGGAATCAATAATTGGCCAAACACAAAATTGTGATTTTGATATTGTTTTTTCTAAAGTATTAATGACTAATATTGCACATTATATAAAGCTTGAATGTGTTGATGGTTTCTTTGAAGTCTAACACGGGAAACGTATAAGGACGTCATTGTGAATGGATTGGTTTTACGCAAGAACACGATGGTGTTTATACCCATCTATGTGATGCACCACAATCCAGAAGTCTGGCCGGAACCAGACAAGTTTGACCCAGAGAGGTGAGCTGTGTATTGCAGTTATCTCACCCCATTTCTTTCACCCTCAAAGTGTTATCATTAAAACGGTTATTGTTTCAAATGGAATTAAACTTGCCGTGCAAAATTTAAAAAAAAAACATTCATATATATATATGTATATTTTATTATTATTGGATTTATTATATGTTGTCACTTTCCAAGAAGAAAGTCCAACAATACGTGGACACTGTTTTGGTTAACATTGATTCATTAGAGCTGTCAGGACGTATGGCTTAGTTGGGAGCAAGCTCTCTTTTAGGCAGACACCATTAGTTGTGGCCCCAATGGGGCCAGATCAAAGTTACCCATTACTTAAATCGAGATGATACATTATCTGACAGATTTAAAGATGTGTTTTATGTTGGTGTTAATTATCAATTTCATGTTTGGCAAAGGTGGTTTCATATTTGTTTAAAACAAATTGAAGAACACACTTGTATAAGTATATTTGCAGAGTAATATATTTTTGATGTGCTATAAAAAATAAATAAATAAACCTATGTTACCTATGGCGTAACAACATTCTATTGCATTGATCAGATTCACAGCGGAAGCGAAGGCAGCGAGAAACCCGTTCTGTTACCTACCGTTTGGCGTGGGCCCTCACAGCTGTATCGGGATGCGACTGGCGCAGCAGGAAATGAAGATCATGATGGCAGCTGTCGTGCGACGTTTCCGCTTTGTTCCCTGCCTGCAGACGCCCGTTAGTACATCTGCCTTAAACCTCAATAAATGTAGAGTGCACTCCACGTAACTTGAACTCAGTTAAGTCAATTTTCGCTTAAGTCAACTCTTTCCTCGGTCTCAGCTGTCTTTGCATCTCGTATGGTGTAATATAATCTGCATAAATAAAGTTTCGGAAGGTTACTACATTTCACCTGCCCACTCAAATTTCTTTCGGTCAATTACAATTTTGTTAATTTCTGCTACTAAACATTGAAATGTTGTCGCTCGCACGGATATAAAACGCTATTACCATATTGGAAAAGTTATATTTTGTAAAAGAGTTTAGTTACTCTTACACATCACTGTTTCTGGCACAGCGTTATTTGTGAATATTTTGTTGTGTCGATCAGGAAAAGTGCAGCAAGGTTAACAAAACAAAAAACAGATTGTGATAAGTGGAACTTATGATAAGTAGAAGTGTTTCCATGGGCTCCTGCAGGTTCTACTTATGCAGAGTGGACGACATAAATAAAAAATGGAAAATAAAAAATCACCCTGGCAATCTAAGTGCCAAGCTTTCTGTCTTTTGAATATGGCTGGTTGTGGATATGTCTATGTTGTTTCAATAAAATGTTTTATTTTATTTTATTGATACTTTTAAAGATTATTTAGTTTTTGTACATGCATATTGATGTGAATATACATGCATGTAAATGCATTGCACTGTATGTTGGTGTATGTGTACTGTTGTGTTGAATAATTTATATGGAAACTAACACATGGAAATGTGTATAAATTTGATATATCTGCTGCACAAAACCTTGTCTATCATCAATACGTTGTTTGTATGACTTTTGTTCACCCTCTTCATCATGTAATGCTTAAAGATTCTGGCTTGTTGCAATTTTGAGCTAGTATTCTCAAATATTTAAGCACAATGTGAAGTGATTGTTCGCTTGTATGCTACGCTAATTCACTCTTCCAGATACTCCGATTCCACGCACAAGTCAATACACAGTTGTAGACGATTCATCAACTGGCGGTTTACTACGCATATGATACAACATAGTTCCTAGCCTAGTTATGAGGTATCACAACATCTCCCTCTGCGGAAAATAATAAAGAAAAAGAGTGTATCAATCAGATTGATGTGATATAAAATGAGATGTCATGTATAACAGTATGACTAAATGACTATACTAATATGACAATATAACACGATAAAGTTCGTTGTATACTAGTAATTATGAACTATAATTGTTTAATATGACACAGTCTGCTGCTAGTCATCTTGGAACCTCGATGGTTTCCGAATCGTCCGCCCGGATCGTCTGATCGTCGGCTCAGGTAGTGGCGCATCAACAGTGGTCGTGTCGCCAGTCGTCGGGACAGTCGGCGTCACCTGATGATCGTCCGTGTAGTCATCTCGGAAGGGCACTCCTCGCCGTGCGTGCTCTGCAGGGTCTTTCATAATTCTCCTAGGTCGATACGTGTCATGTAGCTCCCTTAGGTGCGCCCTCGTTCTGCGCAGCCTCGTGCCGTTCGGCGTCTGCACAACGTATGGCCGTGGCTCTGCGCATTGCGTCAAGATCTCGCCTGGGCACCACTGGTGAGTCTCTTTGTTGAGGATCCTCACGCGTTGTCCGGCATGCAACGGAGCGAGCTCTGGACCCGCGTGTCGGTCGTGGTCGGATATCATGCGCTCTCTGCGCTGCTGTAGCTGCTCGTTGTTCAGTTGCTGGTTCTGCTGCATCAGCACCGGATGGTGACTGGGTAGTGTCGTGCGGACAGGTCGGTTGAAGAGGATTTCGCTCGGACTGGGCAAGTTGCTGTCTATCGGCGTGCATCGATGTTGTTGTAGCGCGATCAACACGTCATTGCCGGTCTTGGCGCATTTCTGGATGATCCCCTTGGCCGTCCTGACCTGTCTCTCAACCAATCCGTTCGATTGAGGATATCTGGGTGATATTGTGGTGTGCTTGATGTTCCATCTCCTGCACAGGTCGTCGTATGGCTTCCCTACGTACTGTGGGCCATTGTCGGTGATTATCTCCAGTGGTGGTCCAAACATGCTAAACCACTCTGCTGACATGTTGGCGATGGCAGTGCTGGTTGTCGTGTGCATCTTCTGGACGACGTAGAACTTGGAGTTATAGTCAGTGATGAGCAGGTAGTTGTCTCCTTTGATTTGGAACATGTCACTGACCACCTTGGTCCACGGTGTGGATGGCACATCATGAGCGATGAGAGGTTGCTGTCGATGTTCTGGCTGGTTCTCTTGACATGCTGCACATGCTTTGATCATTGTCTCTATGTCTTTTTGGATGTTCGGCAAATATACCAACTCTCCCATGAGTCGACGTGTCTTCTCGATACCGAGGTGTGACTCGTGAAGTTGCTGCAGGATGTCTGACCTCAACGCCTCTGGTATGATCACATGTCTTCCTTTCAAGATGACTCCATCTGAAATTCCGATTTCGTCGCGGTAGGACCAGTACGGGCGAAGGTCGTGTGTCAGCTCTCTGATCGTGTCAGGCCACCCACTGTATATCACTTGCTGGAGAGCTCGCAGTGTGTGGTCTGAGGTCGACAGCTGTCGAAGCTTGGCTCGGTTGTCGGTGCTGAAGTTGATTAGATCGATGTTGTGGGCGGTCTCATCGTCGTCGTCTAGCGAGATGTCATCCACTGTCACGTCTAGTGGGATCTCGGCATTCTTCTCCGGGTTTGGAAGTCTCGAGAGGACATCTGCGATGATCATCTGGCTGCCAGGTCGGTACACAAGCTGGAAGTCGTATCCATGTATCTTGATCAGGAGTCGCTGTAGACGTGGAGGTGCACTCTTTAGCGGCTTCTTGTGTATCATCAGCAGAGGTTTGTGATCTGTTATGACGACGAACGGCTTTCCGAAGAGGTACGTGTGGAACTTTAGGATTCCATTGACGATCGCCAGTGTCTCACGTTCGATGTTGGAATACGCCGACTGTGACGGTGTGAGAGTCTTGGATGCGAACGCTACGGGTCTGTTGTCCTGTAGAAGGCAGGCACCCAACCCTTTCTGCGACGCATCGACTTCTAGGACTGTTTCCTTCTGTGGATGGTAGTAGGACAGGCACGATTCGCTGCTGATACAGCTTTTCAGGTCGTCGTAAGTATGATGATGGTCCTCTTGCCACACGAATGGGACGTCCTTCTTGAGGAGTGCCCTCAGGGGCGATACCTTGTCAGCGAAGTGATGGATGTACGCCGCAAGATAATTCATCAGACCGATGAACCGCTGAAGATCCTCCTTATCCTGTGGGGTAGGCATCTTGCGTAAGTCATCGATCTTACTCGGATCAGGTTTGGTGCCATCTTGCCCGTACACCGACCCGAAGAAGACGATCTCGTTCGTCTTGATGATGCACTTTGTGGAGTTGAAGACAAGACCTTCCTCTCTGGCAATGTGCATCAGCCGGAAGAGGTTCTTCCGTATTATCCCGTCTTTCTCCACTGTGTCGAGTTCGTGTTGCAGTTTTGCCATCAGATGGATGCTGCACTTCGTGGTGCGTCAGTCGATGGTTCCGCATCTTGTTCAGTGTTAGAATGGCTTTGCCTTCGAAGCTGCCAATGCGGTCGAACTGCTCAGGAAACTGCTTCTTGGGGTCCTCGATGGAGTTTACGGTCGCCCTCTGTGCGTCGCTCTCTGGAATCGATCGATTGATGCCTGATTTGATGGAGTTGATTGTCACTATCCGCATCTGCTCGCATGCCCGCAGGCCTAGGATGGCTGGTCCCTCGACATCAACGACGTAAAACTTGTACTTGCGCCACTGGCAGTCCTTGTATTGACATAGTATCGTCAGTGCGCCGCAGCATTCTATCTCGTCGCCGTTATATGCAGTCAGCTTTGTGTTGTGTACAGGTTCTACTTTCGATCGTCACAGGTCTCCATACATCTGCTTGGCGACACGTATTGGCAGAGTGTTGCTTGACGCGCCTGTGTCGACCTTCAGCTTCAGATCGTGCACGCCCTGTAAATCAGCGCAGACAATGTTCCGGTTGGCATACACCTCATCACGTGTGGTGTCTGTGTGGCTTTCTGACGCTGTGATGACGTAAAGCGACTTCGTGTAAGTCTTGCCGTCAGTGTCGTAGTCGTCTCGATCGTGTTCTGTGTTGTACCCAGACAGTTCGTGAATTGGCTTCGTTTGTTGTTTACTGTCACGTCGGCTTCGGCTCTTTAGTCTAGCTGGTCGTTTCGACTTGTACACGGCTTCCTGGGATCGGTCGTCTGCTTTCTGCCGATCATCTGTTTTCTTTTTCCGGCAACACTTGGCCCAGTGCCTGACGACATCGCAGTATTTACAGTGGTCCTTGTAAGCAGGACACTGCCTCGGTGGATGTGAGAGTGCACAGTTTCTGCATGTATTTCTGTGCTTCACTTCGATGATAGCCGTGTAATGTGGTCTTCTCAGGCTTTGCAGGGACTCTTTTCCAGCAGCTATGGCTTTATATTTGCGTGCTTCCTTCAACACGTGATCCATGCTGTAGCCTTTCTCTTGGTCGAGGAGGTGCTTTTGCAGTAGTTCATGCGGGGTGCTTGCGATGATCAGCTCAATGATCCTCTCGACCAACTCGCGTTCACCGAAGTCGCATAGGCCGCCTTTGTGGCGCGCTCTGTTGACGAATTCGTCAGTTGATTCACGTTCATTTTGACGAAATGTCATCAACTCCATTCTATGGATTCGGAAGTTTAATCTGATGTCGAGTTGGTCTTCAAACAGTTTGTATAACTTCGCAGGATCTTTCTTTTCGTCCTCCGTCAGTGTTGACGAGTTGATTCGCTTCAGCCCGTCGTTTCCCACAGCGATCTGTATCTTTACCGCCTGTTTGGCCAGTTTAACAACATTCTCGTCGGTTAGTATGAGAGTCATTCGTTGTTTGAACATTTTGAACGTTTCTGCAACATTCTCGCCAACCCAGTCCATAGTGGGGTATTTTGCCATTGTGGGTGCAACAACGGTGTTATTTTGTTACGTGTTGCGGTTTTGTGGTGCGTTTTGGGCGTATTTGTTATTAGCCCGGCAACTGCTTTTACGAGTTCGCCGGCTATAATACTGTTACTGCGCGTTAGCGGTGTGCGCTATGCAGCGACCAGACGTGAAGCTTTTGATGAGTTGTGTCGCCTCCTGGTGACCAGTTGTGTAGCGCGCGGGGGTGATACACAGATGTATCACGCGTGACGGCATGCGTGAATCTCGTGACGATGCCGGATCGGATTTTGGGTTGCGGGCACAGCGGTTAACGACGTAGACTCTACGCTATTCGGCACTTTACAGTTTCAAAGTTGATGATTCCGATGCTCACTGTTACCGCTGTTTTATGTCTCCTGACGCTGCCACCATAAAGTGAATGTTCGCTTGTATGCTACGCTAATTCACTCTTCCAGACACTCCGATTCAATACACAGTTGTAGGCGATTCACCAACTGGCGGTTTACTACGCATATGACACAACATAGTTCCTAGCCTAGTTTTGAGGTATCACAACAAACCGTGCATCCTATCTGCGCTGTGTAAATCGAGGTATATTAGAATAGGCTAAGAGCTTTAAGAACACGATATTTTAATGACAAGATTTTTCACCTGAAACGAATATACGTTTGAATTAATAGGTAAATAACCCAAGTTCTTGCATCGCGTAATTCCTTGGTACTGCAATATTGTTTGTGTATCAACTCTAGTTTTTGCACTGAATGGTGAATGGTACGATGACTGTCAGGTTTATTAACAACTGTATCTGGCAGTTCAACATAAGTTAAATTTTCAATGAAACAATTAAATTTATGTCTGAAGAGAAATATAACACAATGTCAAGGGGACTTATCCGACTTAGCCGATGTTTACTGTATATCATTAATTTATGTATTTCAACCTCCAAAATGAGAACATGGGACAACTTCACTTCAATGATCACCGCAGTGCGTGCGTAGTCCTTTATCAAATAAACAACATAAAACAATTTCAGGATGATGTTCTGCCAAGTATGATTGTAGCTGTGTTATGGAGAAAACAGCATTATATTCAATTCGAAGTTTAAGGCTGAATTATTATGAAAATATAGAAAGTAGATACCTACACCTACGACATTAGATCGTAACAATTTGGACATTGTAACACACGAATGACATACAGGCTGATGAAACCACTTTCAGAAATAATAAAATATATTTTTCCCATTTTTGTCCATCCTTGTTTTCCTGCCGTCCCTGAAGTTACTTCTTTCACTGAATGTTATCATGCGGACACTGACGTTACTTACACTGAATGTGATTGTTATAAGATGGTAGTTATTAATGTATCGCATGTTGTAAAAGGGATGGGGGCAGTGTTTAATAAGTATAACACTTCAACTGTCTCCATTTCCACAATTGTAAAATATTGTTATAAACACGAGTACCAATTGATTGTGGAAATAAACATTCATTCATTCAATGTTGTCGCACAAACAATTACGTTATCACCTGATGTCTTCTCTTAAACGTTTGGCATTCCTTGCAATGTCACTCTTGTTGTAAAACACAACAGATCTTGACTCTTTGAATTTCTAGCCAGCACACATAATCTACTAAGCGTAGGCAACCATCTTCCTAGTTGATTTAGCATTAATTGTACCTTTAGGCTGGGTTAGTCAAAACCCATCCTAACTACTGCAGAACAGGAGACCAGTCTGATTGTTGGATCAGGTTGCTTCAGCCGATGAGTCACTTATTCTTCATAGATGACCTTCTCATTTACCAGTCGGTCCACTTCAGACAAGCCCACTGCTTCTGCACAAGTCTGAATATGTGTGTTGGGGAAGTCGCCATGCTTGATAATAGCACAGGCTGTGTGCTGCCTCAAGATGACCTATGGCATTTCAAACCTGAACCTAAAGTCCATAAGACAACTCTATCCAACTGAAACTTGATAAAGACAGTACAAAACTGTGAGTCTTTAACAATCCATTTGGTAGGTAAAGGTTTCTCGGGCTTTCATTTGGAATCTCATCAGCTCCAGAAGTGTATTACAAGAAAGTCCACATGTTATGTGAGCATATTGATGGCGTAGATACTACGATAGATGACATCATAATGTGGGGTAGTACAAAGGCGCAGCATGATAAGCGACTGCGTGAGGTGTTGGAAACCACGAGAAAGGCCAACTTAAAGCTCAGCCGAAGCAAGTTTGAGTTAGGTGTGGAGAAGCTTGTGTTCATCGGTGATGTCTTGAACGAACGTGGGGTCCAACCAGATGAGCGAAAGGTGTCTGCCATATCGAACATGCCCAGGCCATGTAAAAAGGTAGAGGTGCATATATATCTAGGAATGGTCATTTACCTTGGAAGGCACGTCTACATCCTATCGATGAAGACTGAGAAACTCCGAATTCTGCTTGATAAGAGTGTTAAGTGGCAATGGGGACCAGGGCAAGAGCAGGAATGGCAATATCTCAAAACTGTGTTATCCACTCAGCTTCTGCTGAAATTCTACGATCCATCGAAGACTATGGAAATCTCATCATATGCTTCTCAGTGTGGTCTTGGTGCAATGATTCTGAAACGGCATGATGGCGAGTGACAGCCAGTAGCCTATGCAACCAGAGCGACGACAAGTGCTGAAACAAGATATGCGCAAATTCATAAGGAACTTCTTACCATCATGTTTGCCTGTGAACGATTCCATCAGTTCATATATGGACAAGCATTAATTGTTGAAACCGATCATAAACCACTTGTGAATTTATTTCACAAGCCCCTGAATGACTGCCCACTGAGAATACAGAGACTTATGATCAGCTTCCTGAAATTGTCGTACCCAGGAAAATGCCTGTACACAGCCGATGCATTGTCCAGGACGACATATCCCAACGAGGTCCAGTCTTCTGCAAAAGAAGATGTACAAGTTTATGTCATCATGTTGACATTAAACATGCCAATCTCTAATGACAGAATGGACCAAACCAGATGTGAGACAGAAAAGAATATGAAGTCTCTTATCGAGCTAATCCAGACAGAATGGCCTCCAACTAAGGATGCATGTCACATAGAAGTCCGTGAGTTTTGGAATTGTAGAGAAGAATTGCTAGTGATCGACGGTGTGAGAAGTAAGATTGTGATTCCCACAACCATGAGGAAGTTCATGGTTGAGAAGATACACCAAGGACATCTGGGTATAGAAAATGTAAGAAACGCGCTCGTGAAGTTGTGTATTGTCACCCATGAATGCAGACATCACAGATTTGGTGAATCAGTGCAGAACTTGCCTGAAAGATAAACCTCAGTACCAAACAGAACCTCTACTTCCACATGAATCGTCAAGTAGTGTGTTGCAAAAGGTGGAAGCTATTTGTTCACATGGGACGGGAACTACATTGTAGTGACGGACTGCTGTCTTCTAAAACTACTTTGAAGTTCAAGGTTTGACTACAGTGAACAGTTAATCGAACATAGCTTCTCTGAAAGATATATACATTGTTTGTAAGTAATATTATACATTATCCAATACGTCGCGGTTAGCCTACGTCACAATCAAAATTTTGCGCGAAAACGTTTGCTATATGCTTTATCAACAATGTTGACAACTGTTATATATGTGAATTAAATTATTATTGCTGCATGACACATCAGAGATCCAACATAACAGCATACCGTTAGCATTTCAAAAGCATTGCCTTTTTGCCATACATAAATACGTGTAGGATCGCGATTTCAACCAAATATACTATGGAATATACGAACGCATTACGAGTTCGGCATCCATGTTTTGATAGCTTGAAGGAGGTTTTGCTACGCAACAGGTTGCTTGATGAATAGGTTAAAGACTATCATAGTATCGCTTGCAGCGCCACTGTAGTGCATAGTGGCATTGGCGTTAACAAGCTCAGTGACGTAATTTTATTGTCAATTAAAAATGGACTGAGGCGGATATGTACAATCTGTTTGTAGGCATGACAATGTGATTGTTGTGTAAATTCACGTGTGAACTTGTGTAAACTGAAAATATGCAATCAACAGAATATAGTATAAATTTTGCAACAAAATGAAAAAGAAAAAAAACCAGTTGCTCTGGGATGGGAGACTCCTATTAAGATCAAAACTGATCGCTATCATAGGAGCCACCCAAAACAAATATTATTTTATCAAATCCTAGGATTTATATAACAAAATATAATGATTATGTCAAACATTAAAAAAAGAAATGTAATTATCTTCTCTTACATAATGTGTATGATGGTTGTTTTGTTGATGTAATGTGCTTCGTAATGTGTTGAGTTCGCGTGTACGCATGTATGCGACTATATAAATTTAAAAGATACATTTTTATTAACTGTGTTTCTCATTTATTATTTTAATTGGCATATATAGCAATTTAATATATTGCACGTGACGTTGTATTTTTGTAGCATGTGGTTTTTAGCTTAACTTGAGAATCCTTTCAAACTAAGGGTCACTATCTTATCTTTCACAAAATCAGGGATATTATTTATAACATGTGGTAAGTTATATTTAAGACACTTTTTTGCAAATTCATGTTTAGTTCTGAAAGTGTGTAGTTCAGTTGCTCTTCGAGTGTCATATTTGTGTGTGCTGGTATTTGGGGTTAACTGCCAATTTAATAAGTAAACGGGGAAATTTTGATGTTTGTATTTGTAATAAAATTTTAGTTCTTGTAAATTTAGCAAGTCTTCTACTTTTAGTATGTTGAGTTGTTTGAAAAGTGGTTCTGTATGTGAATTGTATTTACTTAATGTTATTATTCGCACCGCTTTCTTTTGAATTTTTGTTAATCTGTTTCCTTGGTATCCCCATGTCATAATACAATAATTAATATGAGATAGTAGCAGTGCATTATATAAAATATTTGTTATTTCTAAAGGTAACACATGTTTTAATCTATTTAATATTCCTATAGTTTTGGAACATTTATTTGATATTTTTTCAGTGAGTTTTTTCCAATTTAAGTTAGTATCTAGAGTTAAACCTAAGAAGTTAAATTCTTCCACTCTCTCAATATTTATATTATCAATTTTGAGAAAAAGGCTCTGCATAGATTTCATTGGCATTTGGAAGGTCATATATTTAGTTTTACTTTTATTTAGTGACAACTTATTAATATTAAGCCAGTCAATTATTTTGAGGAGTCCTTCATTTATTACAGATTCTATATTTCTATTGTGTGCTTTATCACTAAAAGTTTCAATTGTGCTAAATAAAGTGGTATCATCAGCATACATTATAAATTTAAACATTTGGTTTGCTTGTGAAAAATCATTTATATATATAGTAAATAACAGTGGTCCAAGGATGGACCCTTGTGGCACACCTACTTTTATAGGTATAGTATCAGATGTGGTATCTTCAAATTCGGTATACTGTTTCCGGTTGCTTAAATAGCTTTCGAATAAAAGAAGAGTATTGCCATCTATGCCATAATATCTTAACTTGTTTAATAATATCGAATGGTCAATAGTGTCAAAAGCCTTGGAAAGGTCAAGAAAAATACTAATTGGTATTTGTGTTTTGTCCATTTTATTAATTATTCCATCTACTAGTCCGAGTGATGCTTTTGAATGGCTAGGTCTAAATTCGTACTGATTATCAACAAATAGCTTGGAATCAATAAAATAAGTGGATATCTGATTATGGATTATTTTCTCTAGTACTTTAGAAATAGTTGGAAGGAAAGAAATCGGCCTGTAATTTGTTATTAGAGTTGGGTCATCCTTTTTGAAAATTGGAACTACTTTTGCAATTTTAGTTTATCAGGAAATATGCCAGTATTAATAACTTGGTTAATTACAAGGGTTAGTGATTTAATTATTGTTGGTTCAATTATTTTTAGCAGTTTTGATGTAATTCCATCAAATCCACTGCTGTTTTTAGTTGGGAGATCATTTATTGTTTTCCTTACTGTTTCTTCATCCACATTCTTAAATTTAAGAGTAGATCTAACGTTTGTATTAAAGTCGTAATCATATTTTTTGCTTCCTGTATATTTAATGTCTTCTACAATAGTTTGAGCTATGTTTGTAAAATAGTTATTGAATTTGTTTGCTATTTCTGATTTATCTGTTATGGTAGTACCATTCACTTTAAAAGTTGATGAAGATGTCTTCTTTGTTTTATTTTTTAAGAGTTTTCGTTTCGTTTATAGTTTTCGTTTCGTTTATAGTTTTCCATGTATTTCTGATATCTTTTTTATATTGGTTAAATCGTGATTCAAAGTAGATTTGCTTAGCTGCACGGATATTTCTTTTTAATATAGTATTGTAAGTTTTTAGATTAGTATTAGTAATATCATAGTCTGGTGAGTTAGAGTCTGTCATTTTTAATTGTTTATAAAGTGTGTCCCGATATCTAATAGATTTGAGTAAACCTTGGGTAATCCATATCGATTTTTTGTGTTTGTATTTATTAAATTTCATTATTTTAATAGGCATGTACTTACTTTTAGCGCGCATGATTTCTTCATGCATTATATTGTAATTTAGGTTGGGATCTTCATTTTGTTTTTTATGTAATTTGTTGTGTAATTTATAAGAACCAATTTCAATATTAACTTTCTGCATAGCTTCAACACTTTGTATATTAATTTTTTACAAATTTAGGAGGGAGTTCAACGTTAGGAATAGTGTCTATAATTAGAAAATAAGGTTGATGGTTCGAGAAAGTGTTTGTGAAAATCCCAGCAGTACTTTCTAATATAAATTGATTTAGTGAGCAAAAAAGTTATCTATTAATGTAATGTAACAAGACAGTCATGAGCAGTTTGTCTAGACAAGGAAAATATAGATTCATTCTCCGATTTACGTTATGTCCTATGGATCACAATTTAGTACGGGGACCTAAGTTTTTTGTTGACTTTCCACTAATACATAACAATCTTTGTAATATGACAACATTGCAAGACGGTGTAACAGCGCGGTAATAAACAGTCGCTTTAATTGGAACAACACAAGGCCAAGCAGACATGTGGCGGTAATAACACAGGGACAAGAAGACACGCGGCGGTAATCCGCTGTGCGGTAAAACTGATCGACTGTAAACCGTCAAGTTTCGAAACAACAGCTATTTTCCAAAATTACCGGCGCAACATTTACTCTTGTACTAAAACTAAAAACTTGTGGTCCTCACTACCCATAATCTGTAGAGATTTCCATTTTATATGCCCATGGTTAAAATCCCCCATAATAACACAGTCCCGTTTGCTCACTTCCCTTATAGCGTTTTGTATTTTTTCATTCTCTTCTATGCTTATATTTGGACTTCAATAAACTAATTCAACCGTTAACGTTGAGTTTCCTGTAACTATGTTACACCAAACAGCTTCTTCGCAATCTGTTTCGAAACAACAGCTATTTTACAAAAATTCCCGGGCGCAACATTTACTCTTTGACCAATCTACGCTGTTGTTTTGGTGTGACGTCAAATTTCTGCATTTGTTTCTGATTCAGATCGTCTTGCTGGAATGGGGTATGTCTTCTTACGCTAGGGGTAAAGTTACTCAAACTTGAACTACCAGTTAAAACTTACATAAAACCTGCATTACATTATGAAAGAATTGTTCGGATTATTTATGTATCAATACGCTAACATTGGGACAGTGTATCGGTATTTCATTTCAAGTGCGCAGGCCGAGTGGCGATCTGTTATTTGTCAGTTATTTACTTGTGTCGTTGTGATAACCTTGACTTAAGGGTCTTTCTCCACACCACGTCACTAACCATAGATTAGGTGAGGTGGCGTCACCTCTGCTGTCCTCACAACTCTTCTCCGCAAATTCACGACGGCAAGCGGTGTGAGATAAGCGAGTAATTGGCGATGGCAGGAATTAGATGGTCAGGGGAACGAGATTAAGATAACAAAATTGTAATCTTTTAATTGCTGCCCTAAATGTCTTGCTCCATAGGTGAGTGTAAACAAGTGATACTAATAGTAATAGCAACCCAATTTGTACAGTGTACACACGTAGGTACATCTTGTTGCACCGTAATACATTAACCATAACACATCGATGTCTTACAATAACATTTATTATGTAACTACTACTTGATATCTCACTATACCGAGAAAACTTGGTTCCTACAATATCATTAATCCAGCACTTACTGATATAAAGTATTAATATATATATATATATATATAATTATTGTTTCCGTGGAATGATAAATCTTTTACTTGACTTGTTAGTGGCTCCCGAATGGACCACTCTTCCATACAGATGAACAATACACAACACGAAAGCCTGGCTGACGGTCACATGTCTCGCGCTGTTCAAGGTTAGTCAATATATTATGACGTACAAGTACTATGTACCTTTTATGTACACAGCCTACATATTTATATGTAGGTAAATTCATATTAAAAAGACACACAAAGATGCATGCACTCCCTCAACATGCATACGCACACGCACGCACACACATGCACACATGCGTGCACGAACACACACACACACACACACACACACACACACACATAACACGCAGCTGACGTTTAAGCCAAATGGTAGTCGTAACCATTTGTACAAACAAAACGGCGTTACAAAGGCCATGAGAGTACTGCTCTCTTCATCCAGTACACAGTGCCAGTACCCACTGTGGAGATCTACCTTTGTGAATACCTTTGAATTGGCCAGATCTGGCAGGACATCGTCGATCACAGGCAGTGGATAGACTTCTCGCTTCAGCGCTCTGTTGAGTTCCTCAGGGTCCAGACAGATTATGATGTCGTTGTTCTTCTTTATGCTAATGGTAATCTGTGACATCCAGTCTGTATGTTCATCAACCTCAGCTATGACTCCAATGTTCACCATGTTGTCAATTATTTCTCTTTTCTCAGTTTGTGTTTCAGGCCAATCGGAACAGGTTTGGGTGTAACAGCCTTAGGCTCAGTACATCTGTCTACATTGAAGTGTACAACTGTCCCGGGTAAAGTAACCAATTTGTTTGCGTCAGTAGTGGTCACATCAGCAAAGTCAGACACTATGTCTTTTTCTGCAACACTGTGCAAGAGTCGGAAGTTGTTGTAGTTGACAGTTATCAGCTTCATATCCTCTGCTGCTTTCCTTTCGATGACAACACTACGGTCTTCATTCACGACTTGAAATTCCATGTTGTATTTCTTTCTGTTCTCACTGTTTCTGACAATCAGTCGTGTCTTCCCAATAGTTTGTGAGGTCTCCTTGTTCCGCATCTACAGAGTGACCATGGATTCTTCCACGTGAACATTTGGGATGTATTTCTTCGAGATGATGTTGATCTCAGCACCACAGTCAACTTAAAACTTGACCGGTTTCTCGTTGGGAATGACAATCATTTCCACGTACATATGACCACTAGTCTGCTTCGCTTGTTCTGGTGTCAGTTGAGATTGTTGTATCACTACACTCATACGATAGTCAGGGTCAGAAGAGTCACTGTGTTCTTCTTGATGATCAAAACAATTCATTCTTTTTCTGATGTCTGGTGGACAGCAGACAGCAAAGTGGTTTTGCCCCTTGCATTTAGAGCACGTTCTGCCCCAATCAGGACATTGTTCCGTCTTACGTATGTTCTTCTTGCCACAAAACTTGCATGTCAGAAGTGGCATACCCTTTCCTTTTTAGGATATGTATTTACCTTGAGCTTACGCTCCTTAGTGACGTACACTGCATCAGTTGTGCACATTGAAGCCAGTTGGTGCTGAGTGGTATATGCCTCCTTGTGTATGTCAACTGCATCTGCTAGCTTGAGATTCCTTCATTGAAGAACTAACTTTCTAGTATTGCTGTCAGTTATCCCGATTACTAGACGGTACCTGATCAACGATTCCCTGAGGCAATCACAAAAGTTGCATGATTGTGATAACTCTGTCATTGCTGTGATATATGATTCGACGCTTTCACCCGGTTTCTGCACACGTTTGTTGAAAATATATTATTCGTATGTCTCGTTGATCTACCCAGTGAGGTATTCATCAAATCTGTTGATGATTGTTTCCATAACCTTCTTGTCTTCTGCGGGTGGGTGGTTACTCGGGCCAGCTAGTTTAAACTCAAGAGAGTTGTATATTTTAATACCAACTGTACCTATGCAGTGCAGGAACACGGCACATTGATATTCCTTGCTTCGTTTGCCCAGCTCAGAGATTATTTTATAGTTTTTGAATTGTTGTTTAAACAGCTTCCAACCTTCCACAATATTCTCACCAGCTTGCAGTGGAGGCTGTATCTTTACATTCAATGGTGCGACTGCATTTTGATCTCTTGTTTCAGCCATACTACAGGCAGTTTCTGTAATTGTATGCTACTAGTACAGCAAACTGATTGCAAACCACGTGGTGTGCGATAATGAAGTGATCTGTCACTTCGACGGTTCGTTTGACCTAAATGACCTTACTCACAGCTTATCAGACATTGTCCATCTCTTATTTGGTGAGTTATGCTTCGAAACTCGCGCATGCCACCATGTTTCAAAAAGTATGTTCATGTGTATTATTAACACATTAACTAGACACAACTCAGATTATGCGAAACCTCACAAACTAGGCTTGAGATAGAGTCTACACCTGGTGGTTTACATTTAATCTTTCATTGACATCAGATCCCTGCATTTTATGTCCGATGTTGACATTATATAAGACACAGTACGTACGTTGATGGTAACAGTAATTCGCGCAGTAATAAACAATCGTTCTAATTGGAACAACACAGGGTCAAGCAGACACGCTGCGATAATCCGCTGTGCAATAAAACTGCTTGACAGTAAATCGTCGAGTTTAACAAGATTTAACAAGATTGCCATCCAGAGAATTAACTCTAGATGGCAGGTGGACAAGGAAGCCCTTTGGCTTATCGAGAGTCCAACCCTTCTATCTACATATATCCAGCCCTTCTGAGGTGTGTCGGTTTTATTTTAAAACATATTCACACTACTAGCACCCACACAATCATCAGATAATCTGTTCCATTCATTCACAGTCCTTTGTGAAAATGAGAACTTTCTTACGTCTAATCTACACTGCTCCTTTACTAATGTAGCTTCATGTCCTCTAGTCTTTCTATCTTTCTTAACTGAAAAAACATATTTCTATCAATATTTTCATAACCATTCAGTATATTAAACACTTCTATCTGATCTCCTCTCAATCTCCTGGTCTCTAGTGTTGTTAAACCACATTCTTTTATGCGTTTTTCATAACTAAGATCCCTCAGTTTTTGTATCATTTTAGTCGCTCTCCTCCGTACTCTTTCTAGCATATCTATGTCCTTCTTGCGGTATGGCCTCCACGCTTGTATACAATATTCTAAATGAGGCCTAACTATTGTTTTGTACAGCGGTATTATTAGTTCTTTTTCTTTATATGCTATATTTCGCCTAATCAATCTAAGGATTTGATTTCCTTTTGAAGCTGCAATTCCACACTGCTCTGAAACCTTCATGTCAGTACTAATTGTCAGCCCTAAGTCTTTTTCTTTTACAGTAATACTTAGTACAGTTCCCCCCATTGTATATTCTACATATTCGTTCCCATGTCCTGTGTGAAGGCATTTACATTTCCCAAAATTGAACAACATTTGCCACTTTTCAGACCATTTGATCAACCTATCATCTTGTAAATGCTGTCTATCTCCATCACTTTTAATCCTTCTAAACACTTTTGTATCATCTGCAAATTTCAACATCTTGCTAGCTATATCATTATCCAAATCGTTTATATATATATTAAGAATAATATAGGTCCCAGTACTGATCCCTGTGGAACCCCACTCAAAACTGATTTCCCGTTGTCTTCTGTCAATCAGCCATTTTTCTATCCAGTTAATTATGCCATTTCCTATGCCATGGGCCTTTAGTTTAAGCAGTAATCTTTGATGTGGCACTTTGTCGAAAGCTTTTTGAAAATATAAGTAGATGATATCTACTGGTGACCCATCATCTACCCACTTAGTGATATCTTCCAAAAAACATAACATATTTGTTAAGCATGACCTCGCTTTTAGTAACCCATGTTGAGATGGGTTTATCAAGTTATGTTTAACAAGAACATCCACCATGTGATTTTTAATTAGTCTTTCTAATAATTTACAAATCACCGATGTTAAACTAACTGGTCTATAATTATTTGACTTGTTTCTCGAACCTTTTTTAAATAACGGTATAATGTTTGCTTCTTTCAATTCTAAAGGAACCACTCCCTCTTCTAATGACAAGTTGAAAACTGTTGCAAGCAGTATGCTAATTTGTTCTACAATTTCCAATAGTAGTTTGGGTGGAATACCATCCACTCCAGGTGATTTATTATCTTTCATAGCCCTAATTTTCTCAGCTACCATATCTGGGGTTACAATTAACTGTTTTAAATAGTCTGATTCTGCTCCCTTGAACTTAGCCTCTGGTACTGGCAGTGAACTGGTAAACACTGAACTAAAATACTCATTCAGGTCTTCTGCCATTAAGAATCCTTCTGATATAATGTTTCCAGCACTATCTTAACTTATCCTGAAATGTCTTCGAACGTACGCATAAAAACTCTTGCTGTCATGTTTTATATTACAAGCTAATTTATGTTCATAGCTTCTCTTTGAATTTCTAATTTCAGTTGTAGCTTGGTTTAGTGCTTCTTTATAATTGTTGTAGTCTTCGTCATTTCCAGTACGTCTATATGACTTCCACATCATTTGTTTATACTAAATTTTTCTAATGCCTTCTTTCGATAAGTATTTCTTTCTTGTCCATTTCCCTTGCTTTTTGAAGGGAACAAATTTATCTACGATGCACTCTATTTCATTCTTTAAGATATTCCAGCATTCTGTTGCTGTCTTTTTCTTCAGTGTGTTATTCCAGTCTATCTTTGCTAAATATTTCCTCATTTCCTTATATCTTCCTTTGTGGAAATTTCTCCTGAACTGCTTTTTATTATTTCTTTCTGATTTTACTTTGATGGTAAAATGTATCTGGTTATGATCACTACTTCCCAGAGGTTCACATAATTTAACATTGTCAACTAATTCATTCTGTGAGGACAAAACTAAGTCTAACACATTATCTCCCCTGGTTGGTTCTAGCACATGTTGAGAAAGGAAACTATATTGTACTAAAACTAAAAACTTGTGGTCCTCACTACCCATACACTGTAGAGATTTCCATTTTATATGCCCATGTTTAAAATCCCCCATAATAACACAGTCCCGTTTGCTCACTTCCCTTATAGCGTTTTGTATTTTTTCATTCTCTTCTATGCTTATGTTTGGACTTCAATAAACTAATTCAACCGTTAACGTTGAGTTTCCTGTAACTGTGTTACACCAAACAGCTTCTTTGCAATCTGTTTCGAAACAACAGCTATTTTACCAAAATTACCGGGCGCAACATTTACTCTTTGTCCAATCTACGCTGTTGTTTTGGTGTGACGTCAAATTTCTGCATTTGTTTCTGTTTCAGATCGTCTTGCTGGAATGGGGTATGTCTTCTTACGCTAGGCGTAAAGTTACTCAAACTTGAACTACCAGTTAAAACTTACATAAAACCTACAATACATTATGAAAGGATTGTTCGGATGATTTATATATCAATACGCTAACATTGGGACAGTGTAGCAGTATCTCCTTCTAAGTGCGCAGGTCTAGGTCTACTCCCCTCTAACTATGTCCAGTCGCTTCCCATAACCATTGCTCCCTGATCAACCGAGTGGCGATCTATTATTTGTCAGTTATTTACTTATGTCTGTGATAACCTTGTCTTAAGGGTCTTTCTCCACATGACGTCACTAACCATAGATTAGGTGAGGTGGCGTCACCTCTGCTGCCCTCACAACTCTTCTCGGCAAATTCACGACGGCAAGCGGTGTGAGATAAGCGAGTAATTGGCGATGGCAGGAATTAGATAGTCAGGGGAACGAGATTAAGATTACAAAATTGTAATGTTTTAATTAATGCCCGAAATGTCTTGCTCCATAGGTGAGTGAAAACAAGTACAGTATACACACGTAGGTACATCTTGTTGCACCGTAATACGTTAAACATTACACATCGATGTCTACCAATAGTATTTATTATGTAACCACTACCCGATACTTCACGATACCGAGATACAGTTGTTCCTACAACATAATTATTCCAGCACTGATACAAAGGATTAATATATTATAATTACTGTTTACACCAAATCTTACAGCGCCGTATTGGGCAGCTCTTGTTATACCATTGTTAACAATTGAATTATAAAAACGTTAACACGTGACATTATATATGCAATATAACGTATAATCAAAAATAGATAAGCGAGCAAAAAAACTCAGAATACGTCCAACATTTGAAATTCTACGGTCGCTAGCACCCTCATGGCTCGTCCTGTCCCGACGATTTTGGTATAATTTGAAAGGATACACATCACGTTATTCTAGCGTCATTTATATTTCCCGGTAAACTTTCATAGAACACCTATAAACGGACCTACAATCGTGCCATTTTCGGTGTTCTGTACGGTTCCGAACGATGTTGGCGGCGGGTACTCAGTACAATAATCTTCCGATTGCGGCGCTGTTTTCTTCATTTGCATAGATTCAGACATGCGCACGTCACCATTTCTTTATTTAATGTTATAAGCTTCATCCACTTTTAAACCGCAACGAAACTGATGTGCTTTGCTTTGATCGTAGAAAAGCCGATATATATATATATATATATATATACGTCGGCGTGACGTCATAATAACGTACGCCAACCAACGGGTCAAAACGTGACGTGATTGTGACGTCACGCCTACTTCGCGCATGTCATTTTAGTATCCGTTTGAAAGTGGGTGGAGCTTATACCATGAAATCAGATAGTGGTGCCTCAATCGGTAGATTGGTGAACTGTGTCGACGAAACAACAACGTTCGCAGTGTCTAAGACAACGGAACCACCACCGTTGTATGTCCGTTTATAGTTTATTTGTAGAAATGGCTCTCAGGAAATTATTTATATATTTGAATAGCAGAAATCGTAAGCTTTCAAACGATATCAAGATTGTTTGGATCGGACGACCCGTAATGGTACAAGCAATCGTTCAAAAACGCATTTTTGGGAAGTGTTTTCATTGGTTCATTTTTCGCTCGCTTATCTATTTTTGGTATAATATATATCTAGCAATGTACACACACACCACACACCCACGCACGCACGCACGCACGCACGCACGCACGCACGCACGCACGCACGCACGCACTTTCGGCCATGCTTCAATGTCATTATATATCATTGTATACATGTAGGCCTACCTACATAAAACTGTGTTTTTGCAATATTTACTGCTGATAACAATGGCATATGTTAATTTGTTTGTAAGTAAATGTTTTTGTTTCATGAATAGATGTACAATGCATACAGCTGTTCTGTATTTTTGACATGAAATGTAGATGTTAACGTTCATTAAAATGTATTAGCTTTGTTTCTCGTCGATTTTATTAAAACTAGTAAATGTATATAACATACTTTGCAGGGCCGTAGTTAGCGGGGGGGGGGGGGGCAGGGGGGAGTTGCCCCACAGAAAAAATACAAAAAGTCTTCTAGAAGATTTATAATTCATCGTGTCCCTAGTGATGATCCTCAAGTTCCACGAAAACTGATTTTGGCGTGTGGTCAAACATCAGCAATAACGTAAACATCTACCTTCCTCACTACACCAGTCGGACGTTGCTTGCGAACGGATCTTTTCTACCTGAAATAATACTTAAGGCGTGGGCGAAATTAACCAGACAAATTCGCTATAGATTGCATCAAATGGGGTACATTTTCAACATTTTCTGGGAGAGAATCCCCGCGTGAATTTCTATGTTTAACTATAATTTGTTACTGCCTCCCCAGATGTCTTAGGCTAGATATGGCCTTGCGTCGGTATATATATGTAGACACACAGACACTGTTGGTCTCAACAAAACAAAATTAGAGGATCGAGGCGGGACGTGATAGTAGCACATGGCGTGCGGCAACCCGACAAGCAACTGTCAATGTTGAAACAACAGCCGATGCTGAAACACGAAGACAGCGTTGATACGGGCGAGCAAGCACACTAGCTGCCCAAATAGGACAGCAGCTGTAGACTTTCGTGTGCCGACAATTATTGACGAATCGTTGTGGTCCGTATTGGACTGGATTCACACGAGTGAGCCTGTCGACACGGACAAAAAAACACATTATCAGTAAAACATGTTTAACTGTGTCATAATAATGATAACCAAGAGTATATATATTTTACGGAAATATCTTTCATGAACATATCAAACGACATGAATATGAAACATATACAGACTGGTAAAAGGAGGCGAGCAAGGCTTAGAGGAAAAAAAAAAACACAAGCTAACACTTTCAAACTAGAGAGCAGCATCCCCGATACACTTCCCCGATGAAGAGTTCTGCAAGAAGGTTTAGCCAGCAAGAGACGACACATTAACCTTAGAACTCATTACTTATGAGTTCTAAGGTTCACCCGGCTGTGCGAGTTCCGAGCTATAGACAGTGGTTAATATACATTTGTGTACAAATAATCTTCGCGCAGTAAGTATAAAGTGCTTTGAACCATCATAACGACAAGACACCACTCTATAAGAACTTACCTTTACAAGTTTGTCATATGACAAGAGATGACCTAGTTAGGTAATCAGGACAACGTGGAGGGTTGCAACCTCCCGAAGGACGGCGAAGATCGTTGTACAAAAAATCACGTTTGTCTAGAAGTCTCTATGACCGACCGACCGACCGACCGACCGACCGACCGACCGACCGACCGGATGACCGGATGACCGGATGACCGGATGACCGGATGACCGGATGACCGGATGACCGGATGACTGTGTCAACTTCGCAACAAACAAGCAAACAGACACATCCACATACACACATGCAGTTACATACAATTATACACATCTACGTATGTGTGTGCGTGCGTGCGTGAGTGCATACAAACTTGCTTGCATGTACACATATACATTACATACATAGATACACGGATACATACATACATACATGCATACATACATACATACATACATACATACATACATACATACATACAGACATACAGACATACATACAGTCATACCTACATACATACATACATACATACAAACATACATACATACATACATACATACATACATACATACATACATACATACATACATACATACATACATACATACATACATACATACATACATACATACATACATACATACATATATGAGGTCCGTACGCTGTGGTGCGATCGGTGATTACGTACCCGCCCCCCCCCCCCACACACACACACAGACATAGACATGCACGTACGCGCGCCGGCGAAATATAAAAAGGCAGTAGACATTGGAACACAGCAGAAACAGCGACTGTGATTATACTAGGTGGCGTCACGCGCTGTGACTTATTGAAGAGTGTGAGTTTAAATAAAGTAATATTATAGAGTAGGGTGGGGTCAGATGGGCACCTTAAGGACAAATGACGCGTTTATTCATTTAATACTAATTGAACTTTTAATGAGGTATGTACAGATGGGTCTTATCCAACATATTATGAAAGCAATTACCTGGGCCGGTCACCAAGAGTTGTTTATCTGTCGATGTATTTAGCTTTATTATCTGCAATATCACCGTAAGCACACTTTTTATACATTCTCTTACATTTAGCACATGAAGGATCTTGGTTTAGGTTTTAACTGCAAATTGAAATGCTAAGGATCTAGCGTATGCCACTAATTGTAATATAGAATTATCTCCGTTTAAACTCAACTATTAAAACAAACCAGGTATAATCTTGTTTCTTTCGAAAATACAGGGCCTGACTTCAAAGCAGCTGATCCCTGTTGCTGGCTGAATGATCCATTCAATATTAAATGCTGCTGCAACGTTGACCGTGGCACACAATGGGTGTTAGCTGCATCTCAGTTCCATTTTGACAGCTTTGATGGCTTGCAACATACATTCGTACAATGTTGACCCCCCACCGTTCTTCTAATTGTAACAGCGTATTGTCTTTAAACAAACTGATGTTTTTTTAGGGAGTTCCTGGAACGACCCACGTAAACACACTCACTCACAATATCGGTTGTCAAAATGTTTTGCGAGTTAATTTCGTTCACACAGAGATGGCAGAGATGGTAACTAACGTTGATATACTACATATTTACATTTTTAGCATCATCATTGGAACAATGAAAGTAGTATACTACGTAGATTCATAGTAACATGCTTACTGTAGACCATTTCATTTAGAAACAATCAAATGCTACATCAACTGAATGCTGCAAACTTGATTTTACGAAATTTGCCCAATTATACACTGTCCTCGCTTTACCTGTTGACATTGATGGTTGTAATTTACCATAACTGTTACAATTTAAATAGTATTCTATTATGAATTTATGCCTACTTTCTGCAAAGAAGGTATTGTCAAACCATGTATTGAAGTTCACATTGTATACAATCCAATATAATTACATTATGTGTCCTTTAATTTCTATCAATGGACAAATAGTAAACTGTAACTCATCCAGTTTGTGAGACATTTGTATTTGAATACAGATAGTTGCCCCAGTGCTCTGATCTACATGAATAGCAATGCTAGCTTTTGTATTCTTCTTCTTCAGTTCAGCGTATCTCTGCGAGACGTAGCTACCCAGATGATTCCACGATACGCTGCTCTGTCTGCCGTTCGTCTCCCTGCTCTCACGATGTCGTCTTCTAACTAGTCGCTGATGTCCTGCTCCCATCTTCTCCTTGGTCTTCCCCTTCCTCTCTTTCCCTCCACTTTGCCTTCTAGTACTGTTTTCTCTAAGGAATTATGTCTTTTGATGTGGCCAAAATAACTCAGTTTTAGTCCTTTTATTCTGTTCACTAGTTTACAGTTCTGTATGTCTAATTTTTTAAGAATCTCTGCATTGGTTGTTCTTGTTATCCATGGCACTCTTAGGACTTTTCTGTAACATTTCATATCAAACGCTTGTATTCTTCTCATGTCTTCTTTGTTCAATGTCCACGTTTCGCTCCCATATAGAGCAGCTGGGAAAACGCAAGTTTTTAGCATTCTTATCTTTGTTGGTATGTTTTGTCCTTTCCATACATTTTTTAGATTATTTAGTTTCTGCGTTGCTATGGCTATTCTTCTTCTGATCTTTGATGATATCTTGCCGTCTCCTTGTAGTATTGCTCCAAGGTATACGTAGTGGTTCACATTTTCAACTTGCTCCCCGTTTATTGCAATTTCTATTTTGTCAATGCATTTGTCAGTGTCCATGATCTTTGTTTTCTTCACATTAAGTAACAAGCCCTTTTTCTCACTGTTTTCTTTTACAGTTTTAGGTTTGTTAGGCCGATTGTTGTAGTGGACAGGAGTGCCGTATCGTCTGCGTATCGTAGGTCTCTGATTATATGTCCATGAATATTCACTTCATCGTATCTTGTACTTCTGTCATCTAATTCTACATCTCTCATTATGTCTTCTGTGTAGATATTGAATAGGTATGGTGATACAATACACCCTTGTCTTACTCCTTTTCCCACTGTAAAAGTTTCTCTAGTTGTGTTTTCCAGCCTGACTACTGCTTGTTGGTTGCTATAAAGTGATTTCAAGAGGGCGATTATCTTTGGGTGGAAATTCATGTCACTCAGCGTTTTCCACATCATCTGATGATTCACGCAATCGAAAGCCTTGGAATAGTCGATGAAGCATATTCTTAGATCATTATTTATCTCTCTGAATTTCTTCTGAATCAACATTCTCAGATTGAATACATGGTCCCTTGTGCCTCTGTTTTTTTCTGAAGCCTGCCTGTGTACTGCTCACTTCCATTTCCATTTTATCTTTCATTCTTTTCAGTATGATTTTCAGCAATATTTTGCTTGCATGGCTAATGAGTGACATGGTTATGTAGTTTTATCATAGCTGCAGGTCTCCTTTCTTTGGTAATGGGATGTATATTGATTTCTTTCAGTCGTCAGGCCATTTTCCACTCTTCCATATTTTCTTACACAGTGCATGGTATATGTATATTCCTTCTTCTTCCGCTGCTTTGATCAATTCTGCCTGTATGTTGTCGCACCCAGGGCTTTTCCCATCTTTTAGACTATTAATGGCCCATTTCACCTCATCTCTTAATGGTTCAAGATCGTCCTCGTCTTGGTCTTCGTTTCCCATATCAGGAGGGTCGTTGTTGTCTCCATCTCGTGCGTACATATTTTCGCAATATTCTTTCCATCTTTTGGCTATGTGTTCTGCATCAGTCAGAGTTTTCCCATTTTTATCTTTGATGACACCGAGTCTGGGCTGGAATTTGCTATTTTTTTAAGGTCTCTATACTGATCCATGGTTGGTGTTTTCTCTCTCTCCTCCGTAGGTGTTTTTCCGCTTCTTCTCGGAAAATTGTCTTGATATCATTTGCAATTTCTTCTGGTTCTGTCTCTTCTGTCATTGTTAGTAAAGTTGAAAATCGATTCTTCACAGATACTTTGTATTTGTCTGTCAGATATTCTACATCATATCTCTGTGTTGTTGTCACTCCTTTTTTCACTTTCAACTTAAGTTTCATCTCTGCCATCAGTAGTTCATGATCAGATTCACAGTCTGCTCCTGGTAGTGTTCTTGCACCTCTTATTGCAGATATCCATCTCTTTTGTACCATGATGTAGTCTATATGATTTCTAGTCTTTCCATCTGGTGATGTCCACGTGTAGATTCTTCTAGGGTGATTTGAGAAATAGGTATTTACGATTGTGAGGTTATTAGCGATGGCGAACTCAACAGGTCGTTCTCCCCTTTCGTTTCTCTGTCCTAATCAAAATTTCCCGATTGTTCCTCGTTCTATCTCGTCTTGTCTTTGTCCTACTTTGGCGTTGAAATCACCCATGACAATGGTGATGTCCGATTTCTTGGATTCGTCTATTTCACCTTGCAATTTAGTATAAAAAGCTTCTATTTCTTCCTCTTTTGCTGTTGATGTCGGCGCATAGACTTGTATTATTTTGATATTCTTCACTTTTCCTTGTAACCTTATGCTCAGAATACTGTCATTTACTGGTTTGTATCCAAGTATTGTATTTGCTATTTGTTTACTCAGATATATTGCTACGCCTCCATGTCCTGCCTTTGCTTGTCCGGAGTATATGAATTGTCCTCCTACGTGTGGTGTAAAATGACCTTGTCCCGCCCATCTGTGTTCTGCTATTCCTAGAACACTTATATTGTTTTGTTTTGCTTCTTCTATAACATTGTCCTTTTTTCCAGCCGCCATGCTGCGGACATTCCAAGTTGCTATTCTCATTTTGTGCTTAATCATCCACCGAACTTCATTCCCTTCTCCGCACAGTTGAGCAAATTGCCTTCATCAGCTTGAGTAATACTCCCGGTTGCTTCTGGCTCTTCCCCAATAGCCGTTAGGTACTCTTCTGGCTTGGGGGACTCACCACCGAGTCCCATATCGTTTCTCTTTGCAATCATGATTTCACCTGGGTTTTTGGCAGTATTCCTTCCAGTAGTTTGCCATTGCTTTCTGGACGGATCTGGCCGCTTATCATTCTAAGTCCCTGATGCGCCCTTGGCCTGACACCAGGCCTTTCCATCTCCCGCCTTCGTAGCCGTTGACCTCTGTGGATTCATCCGCCTACTCCGCCGACAGATGTGTGTACTAACAGGGGCGACAACCCTTCGTAAAGGCACTCACATAGTTTGGCCGGCCAGCCAAAGCCGTTGCCCGGGGTGTGGCGCTGCAGTACACATGCAGACACTAGGAGCCATATGTGAGCTAGACAAGGAGGGAGAACCAAATAGGATCCTGACCGTCCTGTGTGGGACGTGGCTCTCATTCACCGTGAGGTACTATCCCTTACCTCCTCACCCTACACCCTTTTTATTAGTCAGTCTATATAACCAAACATTTGATGTAATTTGAAGTAATGTTATGAGAATAATACCTATTAAGTGTATAAACTCCAAAACGACTTATTTCGACTGCAGCTATGAGCAATGGCATACACAAAAGGCTAATTATTTTCATAGCATATTCTTAAAATATCAGTAACGGCGATAATGTCATTCCTTTTGTTTTATGTTACATATAATCTAATTATGGCTTGCATCCCACCAATGTCATCCCGGCTTGCATAGCATCAATAGCAGTATGGCTTGTATATCATTAGTACTATCAAAGATAGCATAAGTGAGTAGATTAACACCGATAATACCATGGCATGCATACCATCAATACATCCTTGGTTTGCAAACCACCAATACCGTGATGGCTTGCATACCATCAATATAACCATGGCTTGCATACCACCATGGTTTGCATACAAAATGTCTTCATCATTACTATCATGATTTGAACACCATCAACACCATCATGACTCGCATATTATTAATACAATCATGTATTGCATACCATCATGGATTAAATACTACCAATGCCCCTGTGCATAATATCAATAACTTCATGGTATGCATGCCTTCCATACCAGCAAGGATTGTATACCATCAAGACCGTCATAGTTTGATTACAAATATGTTGTTAATCGATCAAGCATGTTCTATATTCTCTGCTGCTTCTTGTTTTTTCGTGTTGTTTAATTGTCTTCTTGTGGTCCAACTGTGTATTTTTGAATACTTCTACCTCTGTTGTTTTCCTGTTGAAAGAAACGTTGGTGCAACAGTTGTATAGAAACAACATGTGTTAATGTGAATCAATGGCATACCTATTATCCTCATGTATTGGGTTAGCTAAATGTATATTGCATCATTGCATATAATTAAAGGAAAACAAAAGGCAACGTGTTGTTGTTATGCACCTATAAGAGTTAAATATATTTCATGGCATACGGTTCGTTATACTTGTATAAGTTCGGTTTACATTGAAAACGTGACTTGCAACATGCCACATTGTTCTGCATACGGTTGTAGCAATAGTACAGCGAAGGATAATAAGCTGTCTTTTTTTGTTCCCTTTGATTCGAATCGACCAGAATTGAAACAGTGGATTCATAACTGCGGAAGCCATCGAAATATAATACACTTTATTCGGCTCATTTTGAAGAAACGTGCTTTGAAGTAGAAGTATATCATCACTTCTTGGGACAAGATCCGACAAAATGTCACCGACGTCCATTTTTGAAGCCTGGAGCTGTGACGACGATATTTAGTCAGGGACCTCAGCATTCGAAGCGACGCGTATTTTCGGCCAAACGAGCCGAGAAATCAGATCGCAAAAAGGTTACTACTACGTACTCAGTATCCAATTATAATCTTGTGCCATTTGAGATATTGTAAGATATGCTGGAGGCAAGCCAGAACAGTAGTAGAATGAACTACATTGCACAAAAAAGAGCAGTCTTTAGATTCGAAAAAAGCTGAATATCTAAGGAGTTTTGGGATTGCGCATGCGTCAGGTGTCGTCTCTTCTTTTTACCCGCTCCTATATTAAACCTAATCTCTCAAATTGTAAAGATTGTCACTACCCCAAATTAACAGTCGTGCAAATTTATCACCACGTGCATATATATACAATTACAATAAATAATTCCCAAGTCTTAGTTCGATCAACTATTTTGCCTAAAAACCACCCTAAATGTTTTGAACAATATGGCGACATGTAAACAATAGTTAAAGCGCGTGAACCAAAATCACCCCAAGTCAACTTAATCAAGCAGCCCATAAACACTAAAAGTACACAACTTGCAACCGTTTAATAAATAGCAGCCCTCCTCCTGTGTTACTGACAGACCCTTCTTCTAAGTCCTGAGTCGGCCCAGGACTATAACTAGCATATAGCACATCATCTGTTCTGTTTGCACTATCACAACCACTGCACTATAACAAATGGTACATATAATTACACAAATTTGTTATAAAATTCCATGTCTTTACAAAACTGGCAACTGGTGGTACGCCAGTAGCACTAGCAGAAACCACAAGATCACCACGAGGTAGCTCTTCGGGAACCAAAACAACGTCAACTAAAAACAATTAAAAAGACAACACAGAGCAAGCACAAAATTGGAGGCAGACAGAAAACAAGAGAAATGTGTCTGTCCTGACTGCACCTTAGAAGCAAAGGACAACGCAGAAGCTATCGAATGTGACATCTGCAAGGGGTGATATCATAAGGATTGGCAACATGTTTCCGATGCGTTGTACCAAGTACTAATCAGCGATGAACATCAGTGAATTAGTTGGTACTGTACTTCTTGCCAAAGAGGAGCAAAGGCTATCATCTCACAAACACTAATAATACATGAACGACAAGATCATTTTGAAAAAAAATTGTCTGCGATGAAAAATAAACATGAAGCCTTAAACAACAGAATCAGTGGACTTGAGGAGATAGTATCAGATCTCCAATCACAGGCGACACGTCCATCACTAGATGCAAGCCATGTATCAACAGTCATAAATTACGAAGATGTGGTCGCCACTGTGTACACCCATGTAAACGATAGGATGAACAGAATGAAGAATATTGTTGTCTATAACATGCCAGAGGGGACCAGCACTCTCAAAACAGACAATGCAATACATGACAGGAAGCTAATGAAGGAACTATCGGGACACACTACAGATGGAAAATATCAGCCAGGGGACCTACAAGTAAAGATACTAGGGAGTAAGCCCGGAAAGGAGACAGAGACAGAAGAAACCAAGAAGCCTTCCCCTACTTGTAACCTTTCCAGATGAGGACAAAAAAGCTTCAGCAATGAAAAACCTATATAAACTGAAAAACGAAGGTGAACCATTCAGTGGAATTATTATAAAGCACGTCAAGAACATCGATGACAGAGAGAAGGAGCGACTATTGCAGAAGCAGCCAAGAGAAAAAACCAGCAGGAACAGACACCAAATGTTGTTTACCTGGTAAGTGGTCGACAATGAGAAAGGCAAATAATCAAGGTAAAAAGGGGATAAATAACCAACCAAACTTTAGCACTGCAAGTGTCAGTACAGGAGACATAATTGTATAGTATACATATGCTGATGTACTGACAAAAGAAAAACTAACTGAACTAAAATGTAGAATAAAACCACTCAACTCCACCACATGTTATAGCAATATCAGAAGTAAAGCCTAGACATTTTAAAAGACAACTTACCACGCAGGAGTACAACCTGGGAGGGCATTATATGGAAACTGTGAACATGACTGAAGGCAAAGGCAGAGGGATGATCTTGTTTATTCACAATCCATTGCCATTTCAAGTACACCAGTTTGATGTTGAGTTTACTGAAGAACTGCTGTGCACTTTGAAACTGAAAGGGAAGGTTGCCCTTCTCGTATGTTCTTTTTATGGAAGCCCTAACAGCACCACTGAGAACAATGACAACCTTAACAAAGTACTAGATAAAATAAGAGAGAAAGGTTTTTCACATGTTCTGCTACTTGGAGATTTCAACTACCCAAAGATTGATTGAGAAATAATCTCAATTACACCAGCAAGTACTGAGGATAAAGAATTAAAATGTATTGAAAATCTTTGAGACTATTACTTGATGCAACATATTACAGATCCCACTAGAGGTAGAGGTACAACCGAGCCATCGCTCCTTGAAATTGTACTCATTAGTGAAGATACCGAGATCTCAACAATCGAGACAGCCTCAACATTAGGAAGAAGCTACCATTATGTTATCGACGTGGTTCTCAATTGCACACCAGTCTATGAACCGATCAGCAAAACTGTTTATAAATATGACGAAGGGGATTACTCCAGTATGGAAGACATGTTTAAACATTGATTGGGAGGCAGAATTGTCCAATCACCCGGGAGATTTTGCAAGCCCAATGGGATATCTTTACTTCGAAAATTAGACATGCAGAAGAACAATGTATACCAAATCCAGTACCACTAGCCGTGAAAACCCGAACTAAAATCAAAAGGAAAAACAGATTGTGGAAGAAATATCTTCTAACCAAAGATGTCCAAGCTTATCAGGAATTTTGCCAATTGTTCAATCAGGTCAGGAGACTGATTAGAAAGGCACAGAAACTATGTAAAATATATATTTTAATCAAATAAAACAATCCTAATGAAATCTGGCAGTATGCCAATACAATAATGAACGCAAGAACGGAAATACTTAACTTGATAAAAACGAAGACGAAAATGACTAGACAAACTCGGACTTGGAAAAAGCACAGGTGGTGCCCGATTATTTCTCCTCGGTATTTACGAGAGATCCAGAAGGATACATGCAGGAGGCACCAAAAAGATGTTATAACGCAATTGAATCTTGCATTATCAACCCATCGCTAGTGGCAAGAAACTAAAAAACTAAAGACATTTAAATTATCAGGATCTGATGGTCTCCAGCCTCGTGTCCTAAACAAATTAGCAAACAGCATCAGCACTCCATTGTCAATCATATTTAATACATCACTCACAACAGGAAAACTACCCACAGACTTGAAACAAGCTAACGTATCTGCTATTCATAAGAAACGAAGTAAAATCCAAGCACAGAACTACCGACCAGCCATTTTAACGAGCGTAGAGGGAAATATTGAAGGAATAATCAGAGACACCATCACTGAACACATGAAAGAAAATGACCTGCTGAGTGATAAGCAATTTGGATTCATCAAGGGCCGTTCTATAGTACGTCAACTATTTAAAGTACTCGATTCGTGGACTGAAACACTGGATAATGGAGGATGCATATATATAGTATATTGTTGTTTTATGAACGTTTTCGACAAGATTCCACATATTCGACTCATTGAGAAACTCCAGAGCAATGGCATAAAAAGGAACATTCTTAACTGGGTTACAGTTCTGCAGGGCCGCAGAAGACAACGAGCAAGGGCAAATAACATTTTCAAATTAATTACATAATTTATACTCTTCAATGAAGTAATGTTATAGCGTTTCTTGAGATTTCTTATAGTAGGTATAAACATGTTTTAGTTTATTTCTTTGGTGTGTTACATAGGGTGTAGTATATTGTATTTGGCATTGAAAAAAAATTGAAGGTTATCAGAAAACACATTATTATTAGCTTTAAACATTACGATAGAAATGTTTCATTTTATTTAAGTCATAAATTTTAAGAATGCCTAGATCATAAAATAATGTATTAGTATGACGTAATTTATTCTTATTACATATTATTCGTACAACGTTTTTTGTAATATATATAAACACCGTTACTATATGTTTTACACACATTTCCCAAAAATTCTCAGCTGTATGAAAAATACGAAACAAATCAAGAACAACACAGTATAAAAAGCGACTTTTTATGTAGTCAGTATTTTACTCTGTATATAATGGCAATAGTTTTTGTTAGTTTAGACTTGATCATATTTATTAGATTTTTCTAGCTAAGCTAATCGTCTATTAAGATCCCTAAAAGGAACATTATACTCAATCAATAGCTGTATTATCGATTTTTACATCAATAATTGTTGTCTTACTACAGTTAGTAAACAACATGTAGTTTATCTTTGCAACGTTTCAGGATAATCTATTAACTGAAAACCAGATATGTAGCTTTTGTAGTTCGTTGCTGCCAACTTTGCTTAGCTGGGCTCGATCTTTCCCAGAACAAAATATATTCGTATCATCCATGAAAAGAATAATTTTAGGTATATCTGAACAATTAAAATATTATGTATGTACAGTATAAATAATTTTTGACCCAGAATGGAGCCTTTGTATTTTTGTATTTTGTACAAAATCAAGCACACTTGTATTTCCATTTGGTACTCTTATTATGTTTTTTGCAAGATTTGATCCAACATTTAAAAAAAATCGTTGAAACCATTAACAATATCTCAGGTAATCAGTGGAATACCACAAGGATCAGTGACTGGCCCTCTTCTTTTTGATATATTCGTAAATTATGTTATAAAGAGCTTTCATACTGTCTTGTTTTCGGATGATATCAAGATCTTCAATCCTATTTATACCGATGAGAACTGCACAAAACTGCAACAAGATCTTTCCTCTGCCGAACGCTGGACAGATACACCACTTTTGAAATTCCATCCAGATAAATGTAACCATATGAGGATTGGATCGTCATCCACAACGAATGAAGGCTATACATTGGGACAAGGTGAAAAATATCGGCGTCACTTTCGATTCATCGCTTAACTTTGAGGCACATATATTAGAAAAATAATAAAGCCAATTCGATGTTGGGGATAATCCGACATATTTTCGATGACATGGATGAAATTGTTTTTTAAATTAATTTTAAGTCTCTCGTCCGTCCACATATTGAATACGCTAATCAGGTATGAAGGCCTTTATTAATGAAACATATTACAGCTTTTGAAAATGTTCAGCATAGAACAACCAAATTAATTTCTGGTTTCAAAGACCTTAAATACAAAGAACGTTTACAGAGACTGATATTACCAACTCTATCATATCGTGGCCTCAGAGAAGATATGATTGAAATGTCTAAGATACTAACAGGGAAATATGATCCAGCAGTCTCATCCATTTTTGTTACATTGAAGGATAACGAATCACATACGAGAGGGCACCACCTAAAATAGTTAAGGAAAGACGCCGCTTAACTATTAGAAACAACCTAATTTATACACCGATACACAGACTTATGAAACAGTATCCCACAGTCGGTGGTTGACGCTCCATCGGGCCAGTCGTTTGAGGCAAAAATATATAAGTTATGGCAAAAGCACCCTATTAAAACTGAATACACTGCCCCACCCCATCTTGGATTGTGCCAGACTCAGACGCATGCGCATAGTCTGAACAAATGTCAAAAGCGAGAGCTGGCATAAGAGGCAATAATGCCTAGTCAAGCCAGAAGAGGACCTGTAAGAACCTATTCGAAAAGAACAAACGTTAACGGCAATCAAGTCGCGTCAGTAACGGATTAACGTGGGCTGGAATTATGGACTTCTTCGGAAAGTCAGGATGTTTTATAATAACATTGTAAAACTTAATGTATTTTGCGTTAAATGAACAAAAACTTATAAATACGTTCTGGTGAATAGTTGTCTGATTCATCCATATTGTCATATGTTGACATGAAAAATGTTTGGCCTATTATTTATCATGTTATATATTATGTGTGACAACTACTGTCAATGTAACAAAGAATATCACCATATACTGCATTGTAAGACGTTTAAAATGTGTTATTAAGATTTAGTAAAAATTGCATAATGTTACAATATTTTAGTTACGGGGACACAACCCAGGTGAAGCAGTGTTTTTTGAGACAAAAATGCTAAAAAAAATGGTATGCCAGATTATGATAGCTTATCAAATTTACTATCAATAGAATTCATTTTACAATAATTGCATGCCTTTGTACCACTCTTATCCATGGAATAAGGGTGTCAATATCAAGTAATTTAATCTATTATGCCATTTTTGATGGCCAAAATAGTTTTTTAAAATTCTGCATTTGGAAGAAGGATATCTCTGGGAGTATCTATGCGATCCAAATACAGTTTTCACTGTTGCATAATCTACTCTGTGCAATGTCCAGACACTTTTTGTTTAAAACAATCAGTAGTTTAAAAGATAGACCCATATTTTTTGCAGCAAAAACAAGATTTTTGTACTTTAAAAAATCTTTAAAAAAATAAAAACACAAACTTAAAAAAAATTATCTTGTAATTGATATAATTATTATGTACACAGAACATGGATTTGTAAGAATTAGAATTATATGTGTGTTAAGTTTAGAATTCGCAATGTTTAAAAATTTGTATAAAAAAATTCGCTCAAAATTTTGACTTTTTTTTTACCATTAAAACGGGGGTCTAACTAAAACAAGTTGAGCATATTTTTACTCAGTAAGATCCATTCTAACGTTTGGTCAGAAAAGTGCAGTAACTGCATTCACTTTTTTTCAGGACGACCACTCAAAAATACCAGCCAGCATGACTACTATCTTATCAGTATATGTGTTTATTCAAACTTCCAAAACTGATAATGCAAATGTTGTTTACATGTTATGTGTTCACATGCAGACCACCGACTTATGTATGGGACCACAAATGTTACGTAACCAAAGTTCCTGGTGACCAACTTTTCAGTTCAGATGTAGAATTTACAATTGCTATAATGATTAGGTAGGATGATACAGAATGGGCACTATACATCTTTACACACAAAAACAGATTGCGATAATATCAGGTGGACTTATTATGTTCACAGGCAAATATGCCTGTTTTTTCGTGTTTAATAAGTAATCTTTCTGTTTATTAGTCAAGTTCTAACAACATATAGACTGGTGTGTTGGTTGCAGGAATTTTATTAGAATACCGCATTCAGTATTCTTCATTGTAGGCATGAAGGCAAGATTGATACCGCCTGCTCTGGCGTGGAACTACTGACCACATCCCAGCCCAGCCAACCCTGTTGAGACTGATATCGTGTGGTCTAAAAAACGCAAGCAATGGATGCTACGTTACAGCGTAACAGACCGCAGCAGGTGCCCAAGTACCAATGCTGATGGAACGAGTGACAGGTGTGTTCATGAGAAATGTCACACTGCCACCGATCACATCCCAACGGGGGTTACAGTAACTGGGGCAGATGTGCCAAAACCAGAGAAGGAGGATCTGCTGGCAGCCAGAATCAGTCGATTTGTAAATAAACAGTAAATACTGCCACCGCCCACCTAAACCTTCCTAGGTCACACGTGCATTGTCTAGTTTAGCAGAGTGATATATCTCGTGTTGTTCCACATCGAGGGCAGGGAACCTTGATCTTATTTCATGGCAGGCGCATGCTGGTAGAACTCTCCGTTCCCTTCGTCCCAGCTTGCCATGGAACCACCAGGTATACTGTCTGTCTGCAGCCCACCTGAGAGACCTGAAATACATTAGGCTCAAATAAATATACACATCTGACATTGTAAACAAGTGACATGAAAATTGGTTCTAGAATGACACTGTTCCTTTATTGATTACCACTAAACATGTGTTCATCTGGAATGAAGCAAATATTGATAGATTGTTCACTACAGAACAAATTATAATGGTTCCACAAGCATTGTATGTACAAGTTATGATAACTTATCTATACATAATATATATATATATATATATATATTTGTATTGCTAGTGCTGCTTTGCACATATATACGTACTTGTTAGTTGGAGGGTTATCTTGCCAGTTATCTATGTTCGTGGCAACTAGTACTTTCCGCAGCACCAGCTACTCCAACCACATAATTCCAAATCACTGGCTGTTTGTAACGCACAGCGGTCCTCCTGTAACAAAGAATTAAGCATTTAAATAAAAGTTTTATACGACTGATAAGCAAACATGGATTATTATTCTGAACGAATTTCACAAAGAATGCATCACGATCCTCTTCCTGTATTCATCCCAGTATTATATCCGGGCCCCTAGAAATATCAAGATATCAAGCAGATTAATTATGGAAGGCCGTTTTGAAATATGCCAATATTTGCACAACACGGTGGCTTTTTTGTTACCAAAACAAACGGGGGTTATGTCTAAAAAAGTTCAATATATATTTTGCTCAATAAGACCCATTCTAAACTTTGGGCAAAAAATTGCAGTACTTGCATAAAGTTTAAAATAATTGTATCTAACTGCCATGTGTTTAAACGATTTTTAAAGTAATACTGCCACATATTTTGCACATATACCGTGTACATGCGTAGCCATTACTGCGAATGTGATGAGTGTCGACGGAGATTCAACAAAAGTGGAGTTAATTCCTGTTTATGTTCTGTAATACCTCTGCTTCTGGGAAATTTTGGTTCACATGATTCTTGACACCAATCAACAACATTTATTTTAAAAAGTGATGGTATAGCATTGGGCGCTATTTGCATAAAACGTGAAACTGGACACGTCAAACACTTGAGTCCAGCGGCTCTGAGAGTGATATCTGATTAAGTCTAAAGTCAACTAAGTGTAAGAGGTAGCCAGTGATCTCGGCCTTTTGCAATCTCGGCCTGTTTCGGTGAACTCGGCCAGTGACCTCGGCCTATACGGCAAGGACCTTGGCCTGTGCGGCAGTGATCTCGGCCTGTATAGCCAGCGATCTCGGCTTTCTTCAGGATGTGATGCTGACCAGAAATAATGATATGTAGACATGATAATATAGTGTTTGTAACACAAAAACAATACGGTGTATCCATCTATATGTTACAATAAACAATATGTAATGCAGTAAAGATGTTTTGACGATCAGTCGTGTATCTGTATCTGTATTTTGACTGGCAAAATATCCTATGGACACATCACGCCAATGCGCATGGTGGCTCTTATGGATAAATGTTTTACATGTTGGGCTAGACTAATCTGGAATTAATTCAGTGATGTACTTGCTACAATGCTTGGAGGTAGAGAATTCCACTCTTTTATTGTGACTGGGAAAAAGCTGTTTCCAAATATGTTTGTCGAGTGCCTGATTTGTACTAACTGTTTATTATGTTTACGTGAGCATCTGGTGTTGCGTTTGATGTATTGATCTAGTGGGATATCTATGAGGTTATGTTCCATGTTATATAATATGCTAAGTCTTTGGGTTTTTCTTCGTGATTGGAGGGTGTCCCACTGGAGATCTTTAAGGAGTTGTGTTACCGTTCCTGGCTCTTTAGAATAGTTGTTCTTACAAAATCTGGCGGCTTGTCTCTGGGTTCTTTCTATGAGTTTGATATTTCTTAGGCAATATGGATCCCATGAGGCTGACGCATATTCAAGTATAGGGCGGACAAGGGTTGTGTAGGCTATGGATTTGATTTGGGTTGGGCATTTATTTAAATTTCTTCTAATAATTCCCAATGTCTGTTGTGCTTTGTTGTGACTGAGTTGCTTTGTATTGTCCAATTTAATGTATTTGATATATGTATGCCAAGATAACAGTGTGATTCAACAGATTTAAGTTGTTGACCGCAGAATGTGTAGAGATTTGGTGTCGGTTTTCTTGAGGCTATTGTCATTGTATAACATTTAGTGGGGCTGAATTTCATAAGCCACGTGTGTTGCCATTTCTCAAGTTTGAGCAGATCATGTTGGAGGACAGATGTGTCTTGGTAAGTTTTAATCGGTGAATATAACAGGCAGTCATCTGCAAAAAGGCGAACAGTTGAGGAAAGTTTGTCTGGCAGGTCATTTATGTAAAGTAGGAAAAGTAGGGGCCCCAGTGCTGTGCCCTGTGGTACCCCAAAAATTACTTGAGTTGATGTTGACTTAGATCCATTTATAACAACCTGTTGAGTTCTTCCTGTAAGGAAGCTATTTATCCATGATGACAATGGGCCTGTGATGCCATAGTGTTTGGGTTTGTGGATTAGTATTTTATGTGGAACTTTATCGAATGCTTTGGTGAAGTCAAGGATGGCCATGTCTACAGATTTCTTCTCATCAAGTGATTTGCTTATGTCATGGATTGTTTGAATTAATTGTGTTTCAGTTGATCTTCTGGCACGGAAGCCATGTTGGTGGTCAGTTTGAATGTAGTGCTGTTCCATGTGTTTCATAATGTGACTATGTATGATGTGTTCAAGAAGTTTAGAAACCACAGGTGTTAAGGATATTGGTCTGTAGTTAGATGTTTCTGCTCTACTTTCTTTCTTAAAAATTGCTGTTACATTGGCTTCTTTCCAGGTATTGGGGACTTGTCCAGAGTCAACAGATGATTGGAAACTGTCATGGATTACTGGTGCTAGATGAGAGGCATATCTGTTTAAGAACCATGGTGGAATGCCATCTGGTTCTTGCGATTTAGAAATGTTGATTTTGGAAAGTTGATCAAGTACTCCTTTAAGTGTAATTGTTAGTTTGGGGATTTCTCCATGTGGACTTCTGGCCATATCTGGTAGGGTGGAATTTCCTTCGTGTGTGAAGACACTTTGGAACTGATTGTTTAAGGCTTCTGCTTTATGATTGTCGTCGCTAATGATGTTACCCGCAATGTTAAGGTCCCCAATACCCTGGTTATCCTGTCTAAATTTAGAAATGAAGCTCCAAAATGATTTAGGTTTCTCTGTTATTGTTGTTGTCAGGAATTGACTTATGTAGGATAGTCTAGCAGAACGAAGGTGTTTATGCATGTTTCTCCTGATGTCACAGAATTCTTTCCAGTCATCTGGATTTCTAGTTATTTTTGCTTTGTTATATAGCTGTTTCTTTCTTTTGCACATTTTCTTTAAATCTTAATTGAACCAGGGAAGATTGTGTCTTGAAGTAGTAAGACGGTGCAGTACATATTGGTTCATAATGTTGATGATTTTCGTGGAAACAAGATTCCACTTGTCATTGACTGTCATGTTTTGGTTTTGATCTTATTCTTAGTTCTTACCTTACCGTAAATTCTTACCTCATGAACCATCAATAGTTGCCCAAGTTTGTGCATTGAGATTTTTCAAGGTTTAGTTTTCTGTAGTTGTCTTCCCAATTTATATTGACTTTTGTGCTATTGTTGTTATTGTTAACGTAACCAGTGTATTATTACAATATATAATAATCAGCTATAAAATATACGTTAGAAAGGGTAGATGTCATGATAATTTGCTTCATAATTTTCCTTGGTTTTCTTTTCATGTTGTCTATCTTTGATTTGTGCCCGTTAAGTAATTGTCTTGCTACTATTGCATTGCTTCATTGAGCAGATCTTTTCACGTTAATTGTCTTTGATTTGTGTGTCGTGAGAATGTGTCGACGCAGACCGTAATAATCGGCTGTCTACTCTTTAATTTCATTATTGAGCAGATCTTTTCATGTTGTTTGTGTTGGATTTGTTACCAAGTGTGGAAGCCACGGCAATTGGCTTGTTAGCTGTCTGTTGTTTCACCTAGCAGGTACTTTGTGTGAATAACGGTGTAATCATTGTATGCAAGGTCGACTTGTTTACTATTCCCCGACTGTTACCAACATATCGATCAGAAAACTTAATCGGAAACAGAACACATGTAAGGCACATATACGCCCAAGTGAGTTCCAACCACGAATGCAACATTGTACACGCCAAACTGCTGAAATAGTACAAGAATTTTTTTATTAAATCAACACAATGACCATTTAAACTACAAGTGTGCAGATGAACAGTTTCAAGCAATACGAATGTACAACTTTACACACATGTCAAATCCTCAAAGTTAGGAGTTACATAACAAAAAGAATAAAACCCTAGGAACACGTCTAAATTTACCCCCTCAGAAAAAGTGTATTACACAAAAAGGTTATCTGATAAGTACGTTTTATTTAGTGACTAGCTGAGTTACCCGGCGTTGCCCGGGGAAAAAGGCAGTCACATGTACCAGGCACACCAAATCCATCCCAAATGTTTCCAGGCTACCCGCATTAATAAATGGTAACTGGTCACTGGCCTATTTGTTAGGATAAACTTTTGCAAGAAATCTCAATCTCAATCGTTCACCCGTCTAACTGACGTAGCCAGAAATCTCAGCCCGATACATACAAAACTAACGGAGGTGTGGGTGCACAAACAAACAGAGAACGAACTGTTTCATAATATAGATATGTCGTTATCCTAGTTATCCAATATAACTTTTGACACTCACTTCTTATGATACAATAACTTGACGGGCGATAATGTCGACGCTAAATGGCAAAATGACACATACCTGTAGCTCCATATGTAGTAAATATATAAAATGCGAACGAGGGCGCTACTTGTAAGCGTGCGGACATGATCAACGACTGGCAGACCTGGTGCATGTTAAGCGTTGAGGATTTTCAAAAGTCAATAACCTAAAAACTATTCAAAATGTCTAGGTACATCCAGCGACATATTTGTAGATGGCATAATTATCTTTACGATGATATAGAAAAACATTAAATTCCGCGGCTGGAATTCCACGTACAGCCTTCTGAAATATTGAGCCCCAAGGTTCTGCACTCCCCGGACGAATCACGAAAATGTCTCAATCTACGAACCATCTCAATCAGCCCAGTAGATCATATGCAACATTTCAGCCCGATACATACAAAACTGACGGAGACAAACTGAGAACGAACTTTGCCGATAATTCTACGCGATTAAATTGGTCGAAGAAATAACGAACAGCTTATAAAATATTGTGGAAATAAGTGTGATGTCCTTTACCCTGGCGCCGTCGTGTGTCGCCACCGTTTTGTCTATTTACTGCGTCGACGCATAATCCTACGGTAGCCTACGCCTGTCCGACCTGGCGCCAACTAAAACCGATTGCGTGTGACTCATATGCGTTCTATTGATTGTGTACGATGCTTATCTCAGTCTGAAACGTTGTCGCTGAAAAGGTCTGAATAGGGTGTAAGTCCTTTTCAGCGGCAACAATGCAAACTCTATTTCTATGCCAGCGGGAGTAGTTTGTGTCATCGCGGTTGCCGTAAACAAGCACGGCGTATGAAGCACGCAACATTCGACCGATCACAGGTTCGTTCCGGTATCTGGTACTTCCCCTAATTTACAACAAGAATATCCAGTGGCAAAAATGCCAGAAGAGGACGCCACTGTAATTTAATTTCTCAACCAAACTATCGCAGTCATGAATTATATTATTAGGTTACCAGACCCGGTAGTTATCGACATGCATGACTGACGTCGTCAAACAACTGCGTTGCGTGCAAAAACAATGAAACAAGTTCCAGTAGGCCAACACGTTACGCCAATCACAGCTCGGTTCGGTTCGTACGGGAAATCCCCGTATTAAATTATCGTCCTAAATTTCCTAGACCTAGTTAGATCATATTTTGACACCGTTCCTCGGGAAGGGGTCGAGCCAAAATGTTTTAAAGAAAAGGAAATGATAAGACCTGCATTTTCATGAGGTCATCGATCGATGGTAAAACGGTGCCTGTAGGTGGTCGATGGCATAGGTACATATGAGATGTGCATAATTAAAATAGAACTGTAAACGGAATGCAGTTTTTTACTGGATATTCTAAATACATGTGTGTAGCAGTGTATAGCCCGATCGTGTGTCATGCATGCATCATGTATATATGGTGTGTGTGTGTGTGTGTGTGTGTGTGTGTGTGTGTGTGTGCTTGTGTGTGTGTGCTTGTGTGTGTGTGTGTGCTTGTGTGTGTGTGTGTGTGTGTGTGTGTGTGTGCGTGCGTGCGCGCGCACGCGCGTGCATTTAAGTGGTAGTTATCCTATATTTGCTCATACATAGCACAGATTATGTAATATACACACTTCGCAACAAAATCACAAACCAGGCCTACAGTTCAAACATTGTGAATAGCTATGGATTCTGGACCAACTATTAAAACAGTTTTTCTTCATAAAACAAACAACTAATTTAATTATTTTAAGACCTACTTACAATAACAGCATAAATATTGTTGAAACAATGTTACGTATGTTATATGAGGAACTGGAGCATGTAGCCTTGTAGCAATCATTCAGTCACTGTTTCCATTTAAACTTCAACACTGTGACAACCCCATCTATAAAAGGGTGTAACCGCTGACACAGTACAGGCCCAAGTGACTTCGAACAATACAGCATTTCATGTATGTGGGTGAATGGTTGATAAGCCTGTTTCCTGGAGCTCCAAGGTAAATCAAGGCTAGCCAATCACTACTCTCTACCTGTATTTGGGGAAATCCAAAAGAATGTTCGTTGGAATATGTCAATAAATTACTGTCTGTTTTCCAGGGTTTGTAAATAATCATACTAGTCTGGAAGCTTACAATTTGGACATGCAATGCAAAGCCTCTTGATGCATGTTGTCCATGTTTTATTATATATATATATATATATTATATATATAGTGTTGCATACGTATATATACATATATATATATATATATATATGTATATGGCTGAGTTACCCGACGTTGGCCGGGGGAAAAAGGCAGTCATATATACCACACACACCAAACCCATCCCAAATGTGTCCAGCCTACCCGCATTAATTAATGGTAACTGGTCACTGGCCTAGTTGTTAGGACAACCTTTTGCCAGAAAGCTCAATATCAATCGCTCATCCGTCTAACTGACATAACCAGCAACAGCGGATGCTGGTTTAAAATCTCAGCCCGATACGTGCAATACTAACTGAGATGTGGGTGCACAAACAAACAGAGAACGAACTGTTTTATAATACAGATATGTCGTATTCCTAGTTATCCAATATAACTTTTGAAACTCATTTTATAATACACTAACTTGACGGTCGATAATTTCGACGCTAAATGACAAAATGATACATAGTTCCATCTGTAGGAAATATATGAAATACGAAAGAAGGCGCTACTTTTCGTAAAAATATTCATCAAGTTGGAAGAATAATTAAATAAGCAAATTTCTGAATTCACAACTATATAAATTCGACTCACTTCGACGTTTCAACCGCCTTCAGCGGCCTTCTTCGGGAACTGATCTTCCTCTACTCGCCAGTACTAATGAAGTGGTAAGAATGATAATCGAACTAGATGAAATGTTGTTGTCACATGATGTAGTGTCTGTGTTTACCAACACCCCAATTGATGAGACATTGCACATAATCAGAAAACGACTACAGGAGGATTCAACACCTAAACTAAGGACAAATCTACAAGTGGATGACATTATGGAGCTGTTGAAGTTTATTGTTACAACAACATACTTCAGCTTCAGGCGCACAATCTACCAACAGAAGTTCGGCACAGCGATGGGAAGCCCGGTGTCACCGGTAATAGCCAATCTATTCATGGAATAGCTGGAACAACATGCCATCGCGACAGCTCCAGTAACATGTCAGCCCAGACTATGGAAACGATACGTAGATGACGTAATGGAAATTGTGAGGAAGGGGTGTCAACAACAACTGACAGATCACCTCAACACCACTGATGCAACAGGCAACATCAAGTTCACGTTTGAGGAAGAGAGTGAGTTGTCACTGCCGTTCCTAGACACACTGCTGGTACGGAAACAGGATGGAACGGTCAAACTCCTAGTGTATCGGAAGAAGACCCACACCGACCAGTATCTGAACTTTAGTTCACACCATCCGCTACATCAGAAACTGGGTGTCATCAAAACATTGCTAGACAGATGCAGTAACATTGTAACGGAGCCAGAGGACAGACAGAAGGAGTAGGAGCACATCATGAAGGCGCTACATCAGAAACTGGGTGTCATCAAAACATTGCTAGACAGATGCAGTAACATTGCAACGGAGCCAGAGGACAGACAGAAGGAGGAGGAGCACATCACGAAGGCGCTACATCAGAAACTGGGTGTCATCAAAAATTGCTAGACAGATGCAGTAACATTGTAACGGAGCCAGAGGACAGACAGAAGGAGGAGGAGCACATCATGAAGGCGCTACATCAGAAACTGGGTGTCATCAAAACATTGCTAGACAGATGCAGTAACATTGCAACGGAGTCAGAGGACAGACAGAAGGAGGAGGAGCACATCATGAAGGCGCTACATCAGAAACTGAGTGTCATCAAAACATTGCTAGACAGATGCAGTAACATTGTAACGGAGCCAGAGGACAGACAGAAGGAGGAGGAGCACATCATGAAGGCGCTACATCAGAAACTGGGTGTCATCAAAACATTGCTAGACAGATGCAGTAACATTGCAACGGAGTCAGAGGACAGACAGAAGGAGGAGGAGCACATCACGAAGGCGCTACATCAGAAACTGGGTGTCATCAAAACATTGCTAGACAGATGCAGTAACATCGCAACGGAGCCAGAGGACAGACAGAAGGAGGAGGACCACATCATGAAGGCGCTACATCAGTGTGGGTACCCAAGTTGGACCCTAAGGAAAATGAAGGAACAACAACAAAACCAGAGGAGAAAAATTAAGCACACGAATAACAAAGACAAGTCAATAGGCATTGTTACTTTACCATATGTCCAGTGAGTGACAGAACCGGTACAACGCATACTAATACATCATGGTATAGCGTCAACTGTCAGACCACACCGAAATCTCCACACAAAAATTGTACACCCAAAAGACAAAGTGGAAGACAGAAACAAGAACGACTGTGTATACTAAATTGAGTGTAAGACCTGCAACAAGACTTACATTGGGGGAACGGGAAGAACACTTGGCACGCGACTAGAAGAACATATGAAAGAAATCGAAACCGTGACAACCATACGTTTCACCCGAGGAAAAAGGAAAGACTCGACAAACATTGAACACAAGTCGGCTACAACTGTCATGCGCAGACAAAACTGTGTCATAGACTGGGAAGGTGCAAGAGTAGTTGATAGAGAGACAGACACAGGTGCGCGATGGATCAAGGAGGCCATCTGGATCGGAAAGACTACACCTACAATGAATAGAGGTGAGGGGGACTACGATTGAATCACGTGTGGGACAGCCTGCTTGCCACGCCATCTAGCGAGTAGATAAAGATCAGTTCATGAAAAAGGCCGCCGAAGACGGTCGAAACGTCGAAGTGAGTCGAATTTATATAGTTATGAATTAAGAAATTTCCTTATTGCTTATTTAAGGCGCTACTTGTAAGCGTGCGGACGTGACCAACGACTGGTACACCTGGTGCATGTTAAGCGCTGAGGATTTTCAAACGTAACTAACTTAAAAACTATTCAAAATTTCTGCATACATCCAGCGACATATTTGTATATGGCAAAATTTTCTTGACGATGATATATAAAAATATTAAATTCAGCGGCTGGAACTCCACGTACATCCTTTTGAAATATTGAGCCCCCAGGTTCTGCACCCCCCGGACGAATTTCGAAAACGTCTAAACCTACGAGCAATCGCAATGGGCCCGGTAGATCACATGCAAAAATTCAGTCCGATACATGCAAAACTGACGAAGATGTGGGTACAGAAACAAAAAGAGAACGAACTGTTTTATAATATAGATAAGTATAGTTTATGGGACTAGATTTATTAATAGAATTGCGTTAACACTGCCAAAGTTAGGTTACCATTCCACAAAACATGCCGAAATACGCTAAATTAAAAACACAGAGATAGCGTGGTCATAATTAACTGGCGATCGTTTGAGAAACACACCAAAGCCAACTATGTAGTCTTTGTTCTACACAATGTTTTCATGAGCATAAAAGCCTAGATCGTTGCGACCGCTGTTGTGAGTGGGGAGTTGTGTATATGTTACTCACAGCAACCCATTGTACAAAATGCATTTATTTAACCAAAGCATTGCACACCTATGATATTGAGAAATACCTTCCTTTGATGTTGGTGACTAGCTACAAAAGAAATCAGTGAGGCATAATCCGTTTCTTACAATGCCGCCAGTGAATGCTATGAATGGAACTGAGCAGATCTTGCGTGTCAAGTTTGTCTCAGGTCTGTGTACACTACGAACAGCAAGAAATATGCTGCCGGATTAAATTGCACATTTGCACACAAGATCCGTGTCCCACCGATCCCGGGGGAAACTAAAAAGTTTTCTAAAACCAAAGACCACCCCAATGGGCCACTATCTAACCTACACCAGCTGAGTTCCGTAAATGAAAAACTGACGTGGATATGTTTGGACATACATAACTACTCATTAATCTGCCCACTGAGTTGTATAGCACGTTTTTGCGTAGGACATTTGTTCATAATACGGGAGCTGCATTATCTGGTCATAGCACTACTACATAATGGGGGTGGGACTGAGAATGCACTAAAAAGACATACCGAGGCCTCCAGGGAAACGTTGCCCTCCTGTGGGACGTGTACATAGCTGGGGGCAAAACAGCGAAGCAGTTACTGAAGACATTTGCGAGATTGTATGGCCAGGTGATGCATTGAGTGCTCACCGAACGGGCCTGTGGTGTATCACTGGGTCTTCGTCTAACCATACGAACTGATGACACATTATTGTCTGCCATTTAATTATTGTTGATAGGTTGACATGTGTTCGGCGGCGTGCAACGCACTAGCAAGATAGCAGCTCAACTGATGACGCGTCAACGCAACTTGGAATCTGTCATGTATATACGTGTACACACACGCACGCACGCACGCACGCACCCACTCACCACCCACGCGTGCACACACATTCATATTTTACATTGTACTCCTGATTGTATATTGTGATCGTTGTCATCGCTACGTCACAAAATTTATGCATTGTATTAAGGGGAATTGTGGGGCTTATTAAACATTAAAACTTTCTACATGATGCCTTGTGTCTTCTGCATCTGCAAACTAGCCACGAATCCTAGTCGGAATAGTTTTACTATTGGGAGCTGAAGCTCACCAAAAACACTTATACTACACCCCCACTGAAGCTCATCAAAAACACCAAGTCGAAATTTTGGGGGTAAGCCTATCTCGAACTACTCAACCAACCTCGGTTCCAGAACATAACGAATAACGAAAATACATTTATTTACGTTATACCAAAAAAAATGCCAACAAATAGCATATTCTGGGTGACAAGACCAAGAAAGGTTGGAACTGGAACAATAACGTACACTGATAAAATATGTACATTGTCATACTAGTACACGTCATACAGAATTTGCCGATGACGATTTCGAATAAATAACCCAACAAAACAAAAACGTTGCTGAACACTATATACCAATTATTACAACACATAATACAATATAAAAAATTATGATGTTACACACACAAAACCTGGCTAACAACAAGCCGAGATCACTGGCTATACAAGCCGAGATCACTGGCTATGCAAGCCGAGATCACTGGCTATACAAGCCGAGATCACAGGCTATACAAGCCGAGATCACTGGCTATACAAGCCTAGATCACTGGCTATACAAGCCGAGATCATTGGCTATACAAGCCTAGATCACTGGCTATACAAGCCGAGATCACTGGCTATACAAGCCGAGATCACTGACTATACAAGCCGGGATCACTGGCTATACAAGCCGAGATCGCTGGCTATACAAGCCGAGATCACTGGTTATAAAAGCCGAGATCACTGACTATACAAGCCGAGATCACAGGCTATACAAGCCGAGATCACTGGCTATACAAGCCGAGATCACTGGCTATACAAGCCGAGATCACTGGCTATACAAGCCGATATCACTGGCTATACAAGCCGAGATCACTGGTTATACAAGCCGAGATCACTGACTATACAAGCCGAGATCACTGGCTATGCAAGCCGAGATCACTGGCTATACAAGCCGAGATCACAGGCTATACAAGCCGAGATCACTGGCTATACAAGCCGAGATCACTGGCTATACAAGCCGAGATCATTGGCTATACAAGCCTAGATCACTGGCTATACAAGCCGAGATCACTGGCTATACAAGCCGAGATCACTGACTATACAAGCCGAGATCACTGGCTATACTAGCCGAGATCGCTGGCTATACAAGCCGAGATCACTGGTTATACAAGCCGAGATCACTGACTATACAAGCCGAGATCACAGGCTATACAAGCCGAGATCACTGGCTATACAAGCCGAGATCACTGGCTATACAAGCCGAGATCACTGGCTATACAAGCCGAGATCACTGGCTATACAAGCCGAGATCACTGGTTATACAAGCCGAGATCACTGACTATACAAGCCGAGATCACAGGCTATACAAGCCGAGATCACTGGCTTAAAAGCCGAGATCACTGGCTATACAAGCCGAGATCACTGGCTATACAAGCCGAGATCACAGGCTATACAAGCGGAGATCATTGGTTATACAAGCCGAGATCATTGGCTATACAAGCCGAGATCACGGGCTATACAAGCCGAGATCACTGGCTATACAAGCTGAGATCACTGGCTATACAAGCCGAGATCACCGATTATACAAGCCGAGATCACTGGTTATACAAGCCGAGATCACTGGCTATACAAGCCGAGATCACTGGCTATACAAGCCGAGATCACTGACTATACAAGCCGAGATCATTGGCTATACAAGCCGAGATCATTGGCTATACAAGCCAAGATCACTGGCTATACAAGCCGAGATCACTGGCTATACCAGCCCAGATCACTGACTATACAAGCCGAGATCACAGGCTATACAAGCCGAGATCACTGGCTATACAAGCCGAGATCACTGGCTATACAAGCCGAGATCACTGACTATACAAGCCGAGATCACTGGCTATACAAGCCGACATCACTGGCTATACAAGCCGAGATCACTGGCTATACATGCCGAGATAACTGGCTGTACAAGCCGAGATCACTGGCTATACAAGCCGAGATCACCGGCTATACAAGCCGAGATCACTGGCTATACAAGCCGAGATCACTGGCTATACAAGCCGATATCACTGGCTATACAAGCCGAGATCACTGGCTATACAAGCCGAGATCACTGGCTATACAAGCCGACGTCACTGGCTATACAAGCCGAGATCACTGGCTGTACAAGCCGACATCACTGGCTATACAAGCCGACATCACTGGCTATACAAGCCGAGATGACTGGCTATACAAGCCGAGATCACTGGCTATACAAGCCGAGATCACTGACTATACAAGCCGAGATCACTGGCTATACAGGCCCAGTTCACTGCCGTACACACATTGCTCTCATTTCTGGTCAGCATCACTCCCTCAAACAGGCCGAGTTCATTGCCGCACAGGCCGAGGTCACTGGTCGAGTTCACACTCACGGGAGCAGCAGGAATTTAATACATAGTTTATGTTAATATATATGTACAGTTTTTGAAATATGGAGCATTGTAGAGATTTAAGTGACATGGTATACAATAATTTATGGAATTTATTCTGGCTTCTTAATACTGCCATTATTTCCAACAATGTTATTTAAATTCTTCTAAATATTTATCAAAACTACATTTAAACACGAAGGTGCCATAGGCCCCACCTCTGTAGTCATCTGATATTGTGTTTATGTATTCAAAAGTCAACTGAGTGATGTTTTGCATTTTGAAATACCACATTATTTATACTAAATTGGTCAATCAAGGGAGTATAGAGAAGGGTAATACTCATCTATTGTATATTGAATTGTATATGTTATTGAATTGAATATATAATTAAACCACACATTTATGTAATTATTAATGTTGAAATTGGAGAATGCTTGCAAGTTGGTTGTGGCCGGGAGGAACAGTCAATACAACCTAAAAAAATGCATCCAAAATTTCAGAAGTGCATTCTTCATTTTGAAACAAATTCATCCATCGAACCATATCAAAATTAATACTAAACTTAAAATTGCACCTTTTCAAGAGATTGGTATAAAAAATAACGGATGTGAAGGGGGAACACCCCCCCCCCAACTATTGTTTTCTCTTTTGGTTACAATATGATGCACAGGGCTGAAAACATATTCTTGGTGTCATCAAAATGCAGTTTTTCAAGTGTTTTGTTTAGAAAACAAACAACACTGTCTCAGCCGCACTCCGTCGATATTCCGTTTTAGCCATACATATATTACTAAAATTAAATACATTAATTTATTAAAAATAAGACTGCCAAGTATCATGTTGCACATTTCAAATGATATATTCAAAATATTCCAAACAAATGGAGAAACTAAGGTGACCCCTTCCCAGTGTTACCCCCAGGTGCTTCCATTTCTGGGGACTAAATGGGAACATTTACAACTTATATGTTTACCCGCTCAATATATATTTCAATCAATCACTTAATAACTTATTCACTCAAAAACCCAATCAGTAATTAGCACATTCAACCACCCACTGAAAATCACCCACAAACTCACACACTCATGCACCCAATCACCCACACACTCACTCATTTGAACACTCACACACCCATGCACCCAATCACCCACACACTCACTCACTTGCACACTCACACACCCATGCAATCACTCACACACAATTCACACACTAATCCACACACTAACTCACTCACACACACTCACACACTCACACACTCACACACTCACACACTCACACACTCACACACTCACATACTCACTCATTCTCTCTCTCTCTCTCTCTCTCTCTCTCTCTCTCTCTCTCTCTCTCTCTCTCTCTCTCTCTCTCTCTCTCTCTCTCTCTCTCTCTCTCTCTCTCTCTCTCTCTCTCTCTCTCTCTCTCTCTCTCTCTCTCTCTCTCTCTCTCTCTCTCTCTTTCTCTCTCTCTCTCACACACACACACACACACACACACACACACACACACACACACACACGCACGCACGCACGCACGCACGCACGCACGCACGCACGCACGCTCGCTCGCTCACTCATTCACTCATTCACTCACACACTCATACACGGAATCACTCCTTGAATCACTCAATCATCATTTACTTCGTACCTCAATCCCATACACCATAAAGTACATAATTTTGATCTATTCTGTTGGAAGTTAACAACGGTAAATCAGTCCAGATGTAGGAACTAGGCCGATAGCCGAGTGCACCTGTTAGACACTCAAGCGAGTAAAATAGAAATGACCCAATTTCCCAGAAAGTCGACGTCGCACACGCGGCCTTTCTCAGAAAGTATGACAATCCCTTCAATAATTCAGAGTATCGATCAGTCGGTGCTCTGTTGCTGCCGTGGACGCTGCTTGCATTCGGCAGGATAGCTACAGGTACGTGTCATAACTCGTTCAATATACAGTGTCAAACTACACTCGTTAAGAACTATCATCTGTGATATTAAGAACCTTTTTGAAAAGACGGAGAACGGTGTGGAGACAGCTTTTCTTATTAGAAGTAATAGAAAGGCAAACAGTCATATTCATGATGGCTGAGAAGGGCCTTCGCTGTATAATTCTGAATTTCGCCACGCGATGCGCGATGATGCGAATCGCGGTGCTGTGGGTGAGAAGGGTCATAGCAGCATCGCACATAGTAGCTCAGACGCCCAGTCGGTCTATCGTTCAGTTTCGTACAAAAACTCTGGGGCAACCTAATTTTGCTTTTGAATGCTCTATCTTGACACCATGTACTCACAACAAAACGTTCTTCGCTCGGAACTTGCCAGTTTATGTTTTTATTTATAAGCGAAACATGTAGTATGTACATTCCGCGGACAACTTCAATTGATTAACGCTGAGTGGTTCGGTTTATATGATGTCACAGTAATATCAGGGGTAACACTAAAGGATTCGTCCGCCATTAGCGACCGAAAGAGTGCCCTTGAAATTACCGTTTTGGTGTGATGTGTGAATTTTTTTCGAGCATTTTGACATGGCACATGTTAGTCTAGTGAATACTGAATGTACTACTGCATTATATATTTCACGAGGTAGCAATAAATATACTCTAGTCGCTCGCGTATTCGCAGAGTGGCTATTTTGCAGAACGCACCGATATTTCAAGATCCGTCACCAGATTGGGGCGAAATTGAGGGGTGTCAGGTTTAGGTGGATTATTCTGAATAATGAGGTATGAGAATAATATTCATATCCAGTAATTCTACTACCAACGACATGGATTTTAAGATAAAAGTTGAAATATATTAAGGTGCTCGTATATAAATGTTTGAACTTGGATGTAGATTTACAGCATGTTGATCTGTTTACACACATGTATTTATTTTAAAACATGGGTGATTCTGTACAAATAAAAATGTTTAAAACACCAATTACCAGCAATGGTTATGTACATAATACCCCATTGATGGTACCATACCATTTTATAAAACAACTTAACAGGTATAACAAACGCAAATCATTATACTTGAACAATGAGATTACGTCTCAACCATATCCCACGAACCTACATGAAAATGGGATTAATTCCCATATATTTAACATTGCATCATGAACTACTTCAAATTGTTTGGTTGTTATTCATACACATCTAGAGGCTTGCATGAATATATTTGTGCTGTGTAGAAATATTATTACTTTACAATTCCAGAATCATAACATTTGTACATTTTAAACAATGCGGGCATTATTGACACTATGACAATTTACCTTTTGACTATTGCACAATGGCATGTTGTACCTAAGATTTCTCTGTTTACAAAACATATGATGTGCCATTTATTACATGGGGCTGTTTTGTAAACAGTTGATGTTATGTCGGGGTACAAGATGAATGTTGCTCAAGTATGAGTTAGAGTTACTGATAGTGACAGACCGCTATGCACCTGTTAAGTTGATATCCACACAATTATGTTAGCGAGATGTTGGCTTAGGAATAGCGTTAGATAGAAGAAGAGCAAATACGTAATCTATTTGAAGCAAGTGGATGCTGCACATACAACTATCATAATCAGGGTCTTATATATACATTACACAGATGACCTGTAGGTGGCGACACTTGTTTATAGTTTGCTAACTTTGCCCACTGTGTTGCCACAGAATTACATCACTATATGTCCTTTCATACGGATTACCTATATACAGTATGAATTTTGTTAGTACATTCGTTTCCTGTATTTACACAGGTTTGCTTCAGATTAATGGAAAAATCGTTAAGTGGGTCTGTGGAAAATCAGTAAGCGGGTCTACAAAACTTAGCAGACTTTGTTTGATGTATGTATGTTATGTAGCATGAATGACGAGAATACTCAACCTGCACCAGAATTAAGCAGGTGGTTAGGCAGATTTATGATAAAGCATAGCAGTTTTTGGTTGATTTTGGTGTATGTTATTGCCTAATAGATGGCAATTCTGCATTGGAATGCAAATGGTAATGGTCAAGTAACCAATGGAATTTTGTTGCAGATTTATACAAACTTTCATGTGAAAAAATAACATTTCAAGTAAAATAAAATTGAGTATCTGTACTTTACGAATACGAATCAGATGTAAATTTTGAGTCATAATAATTTTGAGAATGTTCCTATTTGAACAATACAAACCACCATTTTCTTACATACCGATCGAAAAATGGTCACTCAAATATATTTACCGTAATACCGGCACATTCAAAAATCCACATGCTGTAAATAATTGTGGTATATAATGCAGTCATGTACACAGTGTGTTTTGCCGTTACTAAATTAAGGTCATTCATTAAGTGGTCAACCACGGTCTGGTCAGAACTGCCTGTTTGCCTGCCCACCTGCCTGCCTGTCTGCCTGTCTGCCTTCCTGTCTATCTCCCTCTCTCTCATCTCTTCTCTTCTCGCTCACTCTCTCTCTCTCTCGCTCGCTCGCTCTCTCTCTCTCTCTCTCTCTCTCTCTCTCTCTCTCTCTCTCTCTCTCTCTCTCTCTCTCTCTCTCTCTCTCTCTCTCTCTCTCTCTCTCTCTCAGGCACGCACGCACACACTCACACATGCACACACTCTATCAACAGTTTTATGCAAATAGTTAACAATAAACATGGTTGTGTTTATATGTAAAGGCCCTTTGGTAATGTTGCAGTTTTAGTGGAAACGTTTCATAACTTCATCTAATTAAAGCTCTGTTATCATATCAAATTTGTCTTAGAATAACTTGGCAAAAAGTCAGATCTATCTAACATCCTCTATCACATGTTAACTCGTTTGTACCAAATCACAGGGGATGCTATTGATTTTTGATTAATTTGTGGACAAGCCATTCAATTATTTTTCCACTGGGCCCAGTTTAAATTTGGCAAATGTAGCTCTTTCTTTGTGTACTACAATGCAGTTCATTGGGGTAAACTTCTCTTGCAGTCTCCTCAAGCCTTGGGCAGGTTTGTCTGTTGCACATCGCTCCAATGTTTGCGTAGTTATTGCAGAGTGGCTGAAGTCCAGATGGTGTTCGGTTGAACAGGTCTGCCAGGGAATGAAGTGCAAAGTGCTTTGAGCAGTCTTAAGGACTGAATACCGCGCTATTTAAGACGTTACGTTTACTAAGAGTGTCAAAGTATGCAAGTAAACATTAACACCTAAAATCTATTCTTATCGCACCTGCTGTTTTATGCATTCATCTTTTTATGCTGCACAACTGAAGCTTGCAAGATATTGCAGGTCTACCACCCAGTACTGAATAGCTACAAATACATGAAAGGGTACTTTTTTAAATACAATCACTATTCGTCTACCTATGTGTTATGACGATAAAGAATATTGACTCGTTATTACCCACTTTAAGTTGGGTGTGAAATCATCGGAAGGATACAAGTTACAGCCGATGTTGATAATTTATGATAAATTTAATGCGATAATCCTGTGTGTGGTTTGTGGCTGATTTTTATGACTTGCATATCTTGCGCTGTGATTGTTTGCGTTGACACCGAAGCTGGTAGTGCCTTTTTTAGAGGAAATAAGCTATATAAAAAGAAAATTATATTATTTTATTAGGCATTATATCACGTAGAATGCGGGTGGATGTTATAGAGTAGAAGGGTAGATTCCATGGCTACCATTAAGTACTTATCCTGGATACAAAAGATAGCAACACTGGCTACCAATGCTTAAACACCATGGATACCAAGGGATAGGCACCCTGGATACTAAGGGGTAGACAAACTGGATACTAAGGGTTAGACACCCTGGATACTAAGGGTTAGACACCCGGGATACTAAGGGGTAGACAACCTGGATACCAAGGGGTAGACACCATGGATACCAAGGGTAGACACCCTGGACACCAAGGGTAGACACCCTAGATACCAAGGGTAGACACCCTGCATACTAAGGGGTACATACTTAGCACTTAGTTCCTCCTGTTCCTTTCGGGACATCGGGCGACGAGCTTTCTCCATCTACTACGGTCTTTCGCAATTTCTTTGGCCTCATTCCAGGTGATTTCCATATCTGCCAGATCTTCTTTAAACGTCTTGCGCCAGGTCTTAGTCGGCCTTCCTCTCCTTCTGTTTCCACCTTCAGGCACCTATTCCATTGCTACATGTGCTGTTCTCTCTCTTGGTAGGCGTAGGATATGTCCCGCTAGTCTTCGACGTCGAGACTTAATATGTAATGCAAGCTGTCCAGACCTGCCCTCCTCATCACTTCTTCATTTGTGGTGTGTTCTCTCCACGATATGCCCAGTATGAACCGGAGACATCGTCGATGAAATATGTCTAGTTTTTTTTATATCCTCGCCGTATTCTTCCACGTTTCACAGGCATATATCGCTGTTGGTATTACGATTGACATGTAAAGACGTAGTTTTATGTCCTTTCTGATGGTGTTACTGGATCATATTGGACGTAGTCTTTGGAACACTGCTGATGCGTTGCCTATCCTCGCTCGTACATTTACTTCCGCGTCGCCTTTCCTAGAGATGTAGCTTCCAAGGTAAGGGAAGTTCTCGACGCATTGCAACTGTTCCTGACCGATCACAATGTGGGGGTCAGATCCATCACCAACTGACAATGTTTTTGTCTTCCCATAGCTGGTTCGTAATCCGACCATCTCTCCATTTTCGTTTAAATTATTGGTCATCTCTTGTAGGATCTCCGGCGTGTGGCTGAGCAGTGCAAAATCATCGGCAAAGTCAAGGTTTGTCAACCTATTATTTATCCATTTAACACCGAAGTTTCCTCATGATGAAGTCGATAACAACAACAAAGAGGAAAGGGGACAGGATGCAACCTTGACGTACACCTGTCTCTATATCGAACATGTCTGTGTAGCCATCGTTGGTCTTGATGCAGCAGTTGGTGTTTCGGTACAGCGATTTGAAAATGTCTATATATTTGCTTAGTATGCCGTATAGCTTCAGGATTTGCCATAGCGAATTTCTGTGGACAATGTCGAAAGCCTTCTTAAAATCAATGAAAGTGACTAAAAGAGGTATCTGGAACTCTCTGCTTTGTTCGATGATGTTTCGCAAGGTGAAGATCTGCTCACAGCATGACCTTCCTCTTAAAAAAAAAACTTGTTCCTCCCGGAGGTGTTGGTCAACTGCTGTCTTCAGCCTGTTTAGGATCACACTGCAGAACACTTTTCCAGGTATTGACATCAATGTTATTCCTCGCCAGTTATTGCAATCGCTCAGGCACCCCTTCTTTGGTAACTAAGGGATAGACACCCAGAATATCAAAGGTAGACACCCTGGATATCAAGGGGAAGACCCCCTAACTTCCACTCTCATGAGTTGACCTGGTGTTGACATTCTGCACCTTGTCAATTTCTCCACTGACCAAGTGGTAGCCATGCTATGGTCACCTGTGTTGACTACACAGATGGAGGATGTTGATGTGTCATTGGTACAGACGATATGTTGTCTTCAAACTGTGTGGTAATAATGATGATTGCATACTCTGGGTACACGAGGGAGGGTGTCAAGGTTACTGCGTGCTTGCTGTATACAGGCATTCTATGTATAGGGGGATGGGGGTCAAATCTGAATTGTACCCTGTACGTGGGGATGTGGCCAGACCTGAATTTAGTTTGTACAGGGGGAGGGGTTCAGACTTGAAGTGTAACATGTTCGAGAGGGAGGGGGTCAGACCTGATGTGTACAGGGGGAGGGGTCAGGCCTGAAGTGTACTGCGTATAGGGGAACAATTAAATAATTTACCTTCCTATCATGTTTTGAACTAGGGGCACCAAAGAGTACTATAAAATATTAAATAAATATGTGTGTGATTAATCAATTGGATGTTATTAAGCAAAATGGTATCTCTTACTTGATGGATTAATGCACTTTAACAAACACATGCCGCTGAGATATTGTCATGCACAAACGTGTCATCATGAGGTGAAAATTCAAATCACTGGCTATACAAGCCGAGATCACTGACTATACAAGCCGAGATCACTGGCTATACAAGCCGAGATCACTGACTATAAAGGTCGAGATCACTGGCTATACAAGCCGAGATCACTGATTATACAGGCCGAGATCACTGACTATACAGGCCGAGATCACTGACTATACAAGCCGAGATCACTGATTATACAAGCCGAGATCACTGGCTATACAAGCCGAGATCACTGACTATACAGGCCGAGATCAGTGACTATACAAGCCGAGATCACTGGCTATACAGGCCGAGATCACTGACTATACAGGCCGAGATCACTGACTATACAAGCCGAAATCACTGACTATACAAGCCGAGATCACTGTCTATACAGGCCGAGATCACTGGCTATACAAGCCGAGATCACTGACTATACAAGCCGAGATCACTGACTATACAAGCCGAGATCACTGGCTATACAAGCCGAGATCACTGACTATACAGGCCGAGATCACTGACTATGCAAGCTGAGATCACTGTCTATACAAGCCGAGATCACTGACTATACACGCCGAGATCACTGACTATACAAGCCGAGATCACTGGCTATACAAGCCGAGATCACTGGCTATACAAGCCGAGATCACTGGCTATACAAGCCGAGATCACTGGCTATACAAGCCGAGATCACTGGCTATAAAAGCCGAGATCACTGACTATACAAGCCGAGATCACTGGCTATACAAGCCGAGATCACTGGCTATACAAGCCGAGATCACTGGCTATACAGGCCCAGTTCACTGCCGCACACACATTGCTATCGTTTCTGGTCAGCATCAGTCCCTCAAAGAGGCCGAGTTCTTTGCCGCACTGGTCGAAGTCACTGGTCGAGTTCACACTCACGGGAGCAGCAGGAATATAATATATAGTTTATGGTAATTATATATGTACAGTTTTTGCATAGAATTATGGAGCATTGTAGAGATTTAAGTGACATGGTATACAATAATTTATGGAATTTATTCTGGCTTCTTAATGCTGCCTTTATTTCCAACAGTGTTATTTAAATTCTTCTAAATATTATTCAAAACTACATTTAAACACGAAGGTGCCATAGGCCCCACCTCTGTAGTCATCTGATATTGTGTTTATGTATTCAAAAGTCAACTGAGTTATGTTTTGCATTTTGAAATACCACATTATTTATACTAAATTGGTCAATTAAGGGAGTATAGAGAAGGGTAATACTCATCTATTGTATATTGAATTGTATATGTTATTGAATTGAATATATAATTAAACCACACATTTATGTAATTATTAAGTTTGAAATTGGAGAATGGTTGCAAGTTGGGTGTGGCCGGGTTGATCATTCAATACAACCTAAAAGAATGCATCAACAATTTCAGAAGTGCATTCTTCATTTTGAAACAAATTCATGAATCGAAACATACCAAAATTAATACTAAACTTAGGATATATAACTCAAACTTAAAATTGCACCTTTTCGAGAGATTGGTATAAAAATAACGGATGTGAAGGGGAACACCCCACCCCAACTATCGTTTTCTCTTTTGGTTACAATATGATGCATAGGGCTGAAAACATATTCTTGGTGTCATCAAAATGCAGTTTTTCAAGTGTTTTGTCTAGAAATCAAACATTCTTGGTGTCACATAAATGCAGTTTTTCAAGTGTTTTGTTTAGAAATCAAACAACACTGTCCCAGCGGCAAGCCGTCGATATTCCGTTTTAGCCATAAATATATTATTAAAATTAAATATATTAATTTATTAAAAATAACACTGCCAAGTATCATGTTGCACATTTCAAATGATATATTCAAAATATTCCAAACAGATGGAGAAACTAAGGAGACCCCTTCCCAGAGATACTCCCCGGTGCTTCCATTTCTGAGAACTAAATGGGAACATTTGCAACTTATATGTTTACATACTCAATATATATTTCAATCAATCACTTAATAACTTATTCACTCAAAAACCCCATAAGTCATTAGCACATTCAACCACCCACTCAAAATCACCAACAAACTCACACACTCACCCAATCACCCACACACTCACTCATTTGCACACTCACACACCCATGCAATCACTCACACACTAATTCACCCACTAACTCACTCACACACTCATACACTCACATATTCACTCATTCAGCACGCACGCACGCTGGCTCACTAATTCACTCATACACGGAATCACTCCGTGAATCACTCAATCATCATTTACTTCGTACCTCAATCCCATACACCATAAAGTACATAATTTTGATCTATTCTGTTGGAAGTTAACAACGGTAAATCAATCCAGATGTAGGAACTAGGCCGATAGCCGAATGCACCTGTTAGTCACTCAAGCGAGTAAAATAGAAATGACCCAATTTCCCAGAAAGTCGACGTCGCACACGCGGCCTTTCTCAGAAATTATGACAAATACCGTTTTGGTGTGATGTGTGAATTTTGTTCGAGCATTTTGACATGGCACATGTTAGTCCAGTGAATACTGAATGTACTACTGCATTATATCTTTCACGAGGTAGCAATAAATATACGCTAGTCGCTCGCGTATTCGCAGAGTGGCTATTTTGCAGAACGCACCAATATTTCAAGATCCGTCACCAGATTGGGGCGAAATTGAGGGGTGTCAGGTTTAGGTGGATTATTCTGAATAATCATGTATGAGAATTTCACGAGTTTTCCACAGCACTTGTCTCAATGGAGGTTAAATATGCTGTGAAATTTTCAAGAACCTCGTAAGAAAATATTTGCAGGAAATGAAGGAAACGTTATAATGGCCACCTATGTAAACTCTAAATGTGGTCTTACCCGATTAGCCAATAGGTGCCGCGGATTAGAAAGCGGAGTTCGCAATTTAAGAGGAGCATTTCGTGTTTCGAAAGTGGTAGAATAATATTCATATCCAGTAATTCTACCCCCAAAGACATGGATTTTAAGATAAAAGTTGAAATATATTAAGGTGCTCATATATAAATGTTTGAACTTGGATGTAGATTTACAGCATGTTGATCTGTTTACACACATGTATTTATTTAAAAACATGGGTGATTATGTACAAATCAAAATGTTTAAAACACAAACACGCAGCAATGGTTATGTACATAGAATAATACCCCATTTATGGTAAAATACCACTTTCCAAAACAACTTAACAGGTATAACAAACGCAAATTCACAGATATTTGAACAATGTGATTACGTCTCATCCATATCCCACGAACCTACATGAAAATGGGATAAATTCACATATATTTAACATTGCATCCTGAACTATTTCAAACTGCTTGGTTGTTATTCACACACATCTAGAGGCATGCATGAATATATTTGTGCTGTGTGGAAATATTATTACTTTACAATTCCAGAATCATAACATTTGTACATTTTAAACAATGCGGGCATTATTGACACAATGACAATTTACCTTTTGACTATTGCACAATGGCATGTTGTACCTAAGATTTCTCTGTTTACAAAACATATGATGTGCCATTTATTACATGGGGCTGTTTTATAAACAGTTGATGTTATGTTGGGGTACAAGATGAATGTTGCTCAAGTATGAGTTAGAGTTACTGATAGTGACAGACCGCTATGCACCTGTTAAGTTTATATCCACACAATTATGTTAGCGAGATGTTGGCTTAGGAATAGCGTTAGATAGAAGAAGAGCAAATACGTAATCTTGTTGAAGCAAGTGGATGATGCACATACAACTGTCATGATCAGGGCCTTATATATACATTACACAGATGACCTGTAGGTGGCGACACTTGTTTATAGTTTGCTAACTTTGCCCATGATGTTGCCACAGAATTACATCTCTATATGTCCTTTCATACGGATTACCTATATACAGTGTGGATTTTGTTAGTACAGTCTTTTCCTGTATTTACATAGGTTTGTTTCAGAGTAATAGAAAATCGTTAAATGGGTATGTGGAAAATCATTAAGCGGGTCTACAAAACTTAGCAGACTTTGTTTGATGTATGTATGTTATGTAGCATGATTGACGAAAATATTCAACCTGTACCAGAACTAAGCAAGTGGTTAGGCAGATTTATGATAAAACATGGTAGTTTTTGTTTGATTTTGGTGATGTTATTGCCAAATAGATGGCAATACTGCATTGGAATGCAAATGGTAATGGTCAAGTAACGAATGAAATGTTGTTGCAGATTTATACAAACTTTCATGTGACAAAATCAGATTTCAAGTAAAATAAAATTGAGTATCTGTACTTTTACACATAAACGAGTGCTTTATTATTTAAAAAAAACCGAATCAGATGTAAATTTTGAGTCATATTAATTTTGAGAATGTTTTTATTTGAATAAAACAAGCCACCATTTTCTTAAATACCGATCGAAAATGGTCACTGAAATCTATTTACCGTAATACCAGCACATTCCAAAATCCACAGACTGTAAATACTTGTGGTATATAAAGCAGTCATGTACACAGTGTGTTTTGCCGTTAATAAATTATGGTCATTCATTAAGTGGTCAACCACGGTCTGGTCAGAACTGCCTGTTTGCCTGCCCACCTGCCCACCTGCTTGCCTGTCTGCCTGTCTGCCTTCCTGTCTATCTCCCTCTCTCTCATCTCTTCTCTTCTCTCTCCTCTCAGTCTCTCCTATCTATTCTCTCTCGCCCCCCCCCCCCCTCTCTCTCTCGCTCACTCTCTCTCTCTCTCTCTCTCTCTCTCTCGCTCGTTCTCTCTCTCTCTCTCTTTCAGGCACGCACGCACACACTCACACATGCACACACTCTATCAACAGTGTTATGCAAATAGTTAAAACTAAACATGGTTGTGTTTATATGTAAAGGCCCTTTGGTAATGTTGCAGTTTTAGTGGAAACGTTTCATAACTTCATCTAATTAAAGCTCTGTTATCATATCAAATTCGTCTTAGAATAACTTGGCAAAAAGTCAGATCTATCTAACATCCTCTATCACATGTTAATTCGTTTGTGCCAAATCACAGTGGATGCTATTGATTTTTGATTAATTTGTGGACAAGCCATTCAATTATTTTTCCACTGGGCCCAGTTTAAATTTGGCAAATGTAGCTCTTTCTTTGTGTACTACAATGCAGTTCATTGGGGTAAACTTCTCTTGCAGTCTCCTCAAGCCTTGTGCAGGTTTGTCTGTTGCACATCGCTCCACTGTTTGCGTAGTTATTGCAGCGTGGCTGAAGTCCAGATGGTGTTTGGTTGAACAGGTCTGCCAGGGAATTAAGTGCAAAGCGCTTTGAGCAGTCTTCAGGACTGAATACCGCGCTATTTAAGACGTTACATTTTACTGGAAGAATAATCAGATAACAGCTTCCTATGAGTGTTTACTAAAAGTGTGAAAGTATGCAAGTAAACATTCTCACCTAAAATCTATTCCTATCGCACCTGCTGTTTTTATGCATTCCCCTTTTTATGCTGCACAACTGAAGCTTGCAAGAGATTGCAGGTCTACCACCCAGTACTGAATAGCTACAAATACATGAAAGGGTACTTTTTAAGTACAATCACAATTCATCTACCTATGTGCTGTGACGATACAGAATATTGACTCGTTATTACCCACTTTAAGGTGAGTGTGAAATCATCGGAAGGATACAAGTTACACCCGATTTTGATAATTTATGATAAATTTAATGCGATAATCCTGTGTGTGGTTTGTGACTGATTTTTATGACTTGCATATCTTGCGTTGTGATTGTTTGCGTTAACACCGAAGCTGGTAATGCCTTCTTTAGAGGAAATATGCAGCGTATGTTATTTTATTATGCATTATATCATATAGAATACGGGTGGATGTCACATGTGTTGACATTCTGCACCTTGTCACTTTCTCCATTGACCAAGTGGTAGCCGTGCTATGGTCACCTGTGTTGACTACACAGATGGATGATGTTGATGTGTCATTGGTACAGACGATATGTTGTCTTCAAACTGTGTGGTAATAATGTTTGCATACACTGTGTTCACGGGGGAGGGTTTCAAAGTTACTGCACGCTTGTTGATGTATGCAACGTATACAGGCGTACTATATACAGGGGGATGAGATCAGACCTGAATAGTGCCCTGTACTTGGGGATGGGGTCAGACCTGAATAGTACCCTGTACTTGGGGATGGGGTCAGACCTGAATAGTACCCTGTACTTGGGGATGGGGTCAGACCTGAATAGTGCCCTGTACTTGGGGATGGGGTCAGACCTGAATAGTACCCTGTACTTGGGGATGGGGTCAGACCTGAATAGTACCCTGTACTTGGGGATGCGGTCAGACCTGAATAGTGCCCTGTACTTGGGGATGGGGTCAGACCTGAATAGTACCCTGTACTTGGGGATGGGGTCAGACCTGAATAGTACCCTGTACTTGGGGATGGGGTCAGACCTGAATAGTACCCTGTACTTGGGGGTGGGGTCAGACCTGAATAGTACCCTGTACTTGGGGATGGGGTCAGACCTGAATAGTACCCTGTACTTGGGGATGGGGTCAGAATTCCGATCATAAGAAATCGTTGGTCTGCGCCTATGTGGCTGCTCCTATTGATGATATCTGGATATAATACGGATTTTACAAGTTTTAGTCAATCTACAGCGTTCACTACGTCATGAACATGCAGAGGCCAGCTAAGACATCGATACATATAGTAAAACGCAATTACCGCTCGTTTGATGCCGATTCTTTCAATAATGACATTCGATCAACTTGTGAGTTATTATCAGCCATGGTGTCAACATCTAGCGCAGCGGAACTGGTCACTGGCTACAATTCTTCACTAAGAACATGTATCGACAAACATGCACCAGAGCGACTGACTGCAATGCGGGGTAATATGCCAAACCCGTGGTACAACAGCAACATCGATGACGCGAGGAGACGACGGCGAAAGAACGAGTCATTGTGGAGACGCACAAAGCTGGAGATTCATCGACAAATGTACGTTGATGCACGCGATGAGTGCAACAAGCTCATTGCCCTCTCAAAAACCAACTACTATCGAGATCAACTTCTGAACGCTGACAACAAAAGCATGTTCAACATCGTGAAATCACCGAGTGGGAAGCCATCACGTTCGTATCCCGAATATGACTCCGTCGTTGCCTGTTGCCATTCATTTTCGGACTATTTCAACAACAAGGTAGCTGAAATTCGACTCGGCTTACATGCTGCCAGACATCCCATGACGCCGCCGCATGAAATACGTCGCTTTGTCACACCAATTGACACATTTACACCTACAACAACACGTGAAATAACGGCTTGTACACTTGATCCGTTACCATCCGATCATGTAAATCAGAACACTGACGCACTTGCGATCGTTGTTGCCGATATAACAAATGCGTGTTTGGCAGAAGGAACAATGCCGGGTGAACTAAAGCGAGCACTTGTGCATCCTCTTCTGAAGAAGCTGTCACTGTGTAAGAATACTTTAAGTAACTACCGCCCAGTCAGCAATCTGTCCCAACTTTCGAAAGTGATTGAAAAGATTGTGGCCAACAGATTGAACAGTCACCTAGCCAATGAATCACTTACGGACACATTTCAGTCCGCATACAGGCGAAACCACTCGACCGAGACAGCCCTACTGTGGGTACTCAACGAGATCAGGACCGCGCTAGACCGTAGACAAGGTACAATCGTTGTATTCATCGATCTAAGCGCCGCATTTGACACGGTAGATCACACAATACTACTGAATCGCCTACAACGACGCTATGACATTACCGGAGTGGTTCTCCATTGGCTGGAATCTTACCTAAGTAATCGAAAGCAGAGTGTCGTCATCGACCGCGTGTTATCGACTGAGACGATTTTGTTAACGGGGGTGCCGCAAGGGTCAGTGTTGGGACCACTATTATTTTCACTATACGTGCAGCCGATCGGTGATATCATTCACAAACACGACTTAAAATATCACCACTACGCCGATGATTTACAACTGTTCTGTCACTTCGACCTGGATGCAACTTCTCTGGTGACTGCCGTGCGTCGGATCGAGCGATGTATTGATGACGTGAAGGAGTGGATGACTTGGAATTATCTGCTCATAAATGACACGAAAACAGAAATTCTACCGGTTGTCCCCAAATCAGCATCTGCCATCGTAAGTGGGCTCCGTGTGCGCGTCGGGACAGATGACATCTGTGCAATTGATCACGTTAGAAATCTCGGCGTCCACCTTGATAGACACCTGGATATGACTATGCAAGTGTCACGTACTATCAGCACTTGCTCGCTGCACCTGCGCAACATCCGGTTGATTCACCGTTACCTCACTCAACCGACAGCGGAACGCGTAGTCAATGCTATGATTACATCCCGTTTGGACTACTGCAACTCTCTACTGTTCGGTACCTCAACCAATAACATCGGTCGATTGCAGCGCCTCCAGAATGCTGCCGCTCGCCTTATTACTCGACAGGCTCGTTGTGAAAGTGCGACCCCTATTCTTCGCGAATTGCACTGGCTACCTATTCAACAGCGCATTGCATTCAAGATCGCTGTTCTTACGTACAAGTCGCTGCACGAAGACCTCTCGCCTGTCTACATGCAGAAACTCGTGCGTGTCTACATGCCAGCCAGACGTCTTCGGTCTGCTGACTCGAACGCCCTAGTTGTTCCGAGAACACGCAGCAGACCCGGTGACTGTACATTTGCTCACGCAGCGGCAACAGTGTGGAACGCTCTGCCGTCAAGCGTTACTAACAAAACATCACTGGAATCATTTAAATCTGTGTTGAAGACTCATATGTTCACTGCAGCGTATATGTAACTCGGACCCTTACCAACACTGTTTTACCATAGCTGATTGATGTTTAACGTTTATTTATTATTTATTTATTTATTTTTCGTATACATTTTAGCCTAATTTATTGATGTTTACATTAATTTTAGTTTATTTATATATAACAATTATCTTAACAATTTTATTTTATGATATAATACATCACATTCCTTTTCTACTTCTACTATATTTATTGTTTTAATTGCTATTATTATTAGTTCAATTTATCTATGATATAATAACTATTGTTTTTATTCAAATGCATTATTTTTAACATACACTTGTATATTGTTGTAAAGCGCTGTGAACAATATTGGATGTGGCGCTTAACAAAATAAAATATTATTATTATTATTATTCAAGTTTGTATATATGTGTGTGTGTATGTATATATATATATATATATATATATATATATATATATATATATTATGAATACACCAAGAGGACACTGAACTAAGTGATTTATCAAGAGTTTGTGACTTTTGCTATTTTAACCGACTTTCATTTGACATTTGCGATTGCACCTGTGTGACATTGACAAGCTTGTGATCGGTCATGTGTAACCCGGACAAAGAGAACATTGTTTACATGCCTAGCATGGCCCAAGACTGCCTGTATCGGTTACGGCCCAGCGGTCGCAGTCGCATTCGGCTCAACAATGCTGCCTGGAGAGCTGCTTGTGAAGCGGGGGTGACACTCCATCGGCCCTTCCATCGAGGTTGTCGTGGGGGTGCACGCAAACAACGATCGATACATGCACTTGTGTCAGCGCGACCAACAGCATCCGCTAAGCCTGTAACTCGAGCACGCTATCTAAAATGTATCAGCACAAGGACACAATCGCCATCACTGGAACTTGTTTTACTGAACACTAGATCTGTTGTGAGCGAGACGTTACTAGACGCTGTTGCCTACATATCCTTCTTCACAGAGACCTGGATGCGTGACGAACATCAAGATATCCTGAATGATTTAACACTGTCGGGGTTCGAGTTTAAAAAACTGAACCGATTGCTGAAAGGGGCCGGTGGTCTGGGTGTTCTGCACAGGAGTTCGTTGAAATTGGTTGTGCGTTGACCTGCTGTGACACCGATCCACTTCGAGCTTTTATAACTGTCGTGTGATACGCCATTGTACTACTTTGTGTTGATATACAGGCCATCTTCCAATATATCCGGCTTTCTGGATGAGTTCGAAGATCTCGTAACATCACATGCGATCATTTCTGGTCGACTGTTGATATTGGGTGATTTCAATTTTCATTTCGACGATGCATTATCGCCGGGAGTAAGTCGAATAACGAACATTCTGGCATCGACAGGTCTCGTCCGGCATGTGACTGGTCGTACGCACCGTTCCATCCACACGCTGGATGCCGTTATCTCCCGGAAAGAAGACACCATCCTCACATCTCCCGCAGCTGTCTTACCTAACACGTTTTCGGATCACCACACAATAACATTTTCTATTGAAGGACACGCGCCACGCCTACCAACCAACAAGTGGCGAGGGCGTGACTACCGTCATGTAGACCTGGATATCTTCAAAACTGACCTTCACGCCGCACTAACCTCACACGATGACAATAACAGCGATAGCGTCGACAATCTCCTACAACAGTATCAACATTCCGTCTCTGTCACACTCGACATTCATGCCCCAATTGTGTCGTGAACTCGAAGATCAAAGAAAAGTCAGCCATGGTTTGATTACGAAACTTTGGGTTTAAGGCGTAAGCGACGAGCACTTGAGAGAAAATGGCGCCTAACTGGAAATCGCCTACTACGGTGCAGCAATGAACAACGCTGACGCAAAAACAACATTCCAAGTGTTACATTCACTAACAAAATGCAGTGACAGGAAATTACCTGATCGCGAGAACGATGAATCAATGTGTCGTGCCTTTGCCGAGTTCTGTGAAGAAAATATATAAAAAAGGTCGTTGATGTTACGAGTGCGAAAGTGACAACAGAATCTATCGTGATGCCACTGCTGTCTGCAGCTCCACCTGTATTGTAAGGTCTAAACAATCTTTGTTCAACTGACGCTGCAGACGATCATCATGTCCAGACCAACGAAATGCTGTTCATTTGAAGTGCTGACTACATGGCTACTTAAAACTAGTTTAACCGTTACGCTACCCACACTCGTCAACATTGTAAATACGTCACTAAACACAGGAGTGTTTCCTAGTGAACTGAAAACTGTCCTAGTGACACCGTTACTGAAGAAAGCCTCACTTGACCAGAACGAACTGGAGAACTATCGTTTCATCTCCAACCTCGCTTTCATAGGAAAGTTGATCGAGCAAGTCTCCTCAAACGCCTGAATCTCCACATGGCAACGAATAAGCTGCATGATGAAATGCAGTCGACTTATAGACAACATCATTCTACAGAAACAGCTGTGATGAAAGTACAACACGACATGGTGCGCAACCTTGATGCTGGTTCTTCCTGACACGAGTGCAGCATTCGACTCGATTAACATTGACGAATTGTTGAACACTCTGGTTTTGAGATTCAACATCGGCGGTATGGCACTTGACTGGTTTAGTTCATACTTGACCGGCAGATCTCAGTGTGTCACGATTGGTTCGTCTTCTTCGAACGCAATTCCCATTTACCACGGTGTATACCTCAGGGTTCATTACTTGGGCCAGTGCTATTCAAAGCATATACGACATCCACTGCTGACATCTGCAAAACATATAATGTGCTTTACCACCGATTCGCTGATGACATCCAGCTGTATGTTAGCTATAACCCTATGGTGTCTGACGAATTGGAAAACGCTAAACAGCTGCTCATCCAGTGCATCGCCGAGATTAGAGCATGGATGCTGTTGCATCAACTTACATTCAACAATGACAAAACTGAGTTTATCGTGCTGCAGTCACTGCACAATCTACGTGTTTATGGCAGCCCCAGCTTGGAACTACCTGAACTTACCTTGCGATCAACAGATGCAGCTAGAAATCTAGGCTGCTACTTCGAACGACACATGCAGTTAGACCGCCTCGTCTCCAGCTACTGTTCTTCGGCCTACTATGATCTACGCCTGATCGGCAGAATTCGTTACCTGCTGACGCGAGACGCGTGCCATGCTGCGGTACGATGTCTTGTGCTAAGTCGCATCGACTACTGCAATGCGCTACTCGGTGGATTGAACAATGGACAGACCAACCGACTTCAACGAGCACATAACTCGGCCGCTCGCCTCATCAACCGTGTCAGACGGGCAAGATCATATCACGCCGATTCAACAATTACTGCATTGACTGCCGATCAGAATGAGAATCACCTTCAAGACATGTACTTATATATTTAAGATCCTGCATGGCTTAGCCCCGGAATACCTCAACTGTACGACAGTTCGCAACGCGCTCACAAATGTATTGCGATCGACGAGTGACGCAACGCTTCTCGCGGTGACCGTGTCAAAGAGAACTATCGGACGGGACAGCTTTGCAGTGACAGGCCCACAAATGTGGAATAGCTAGCCAAAATGTGTGCGATCGGTTGGAACATTGGCGGTTTTCCGAAAACACCCTAAAACCCATCTATTTCGCCTGCACTACATGCCTTGATGCAAGCACTGCTGCCACATCTAAATGAGACTGGTTTCTATTTTATAGTATTGATTGGTTTTTAATGTCATTGTTTGAAGTTGTATTTTTACACCTTAATTTATTTATTTTTATTTATTTATTTTTCATCTTAGCTTATTTATTTAATTAATTTATATTTTAGCATATAATTTTAATATGTGAAGCGCTTTGATTGGTATTTACGCGCTATATTAAAAAACGGAAATATTATTATTAGTATATTATATAATGGTTATCGCCACACGCATGTTTTCAAAGGGGGAGATTAAAAGGTAATCTGCCTTTTTTGTAGTGCATGTTGTGATACAGGAACACTCTTTTCTCATTGCCCCATCAATCACTGCCTCAGAGTAGCTCTCCGGTTTGCAACTGTCTGGTTGTTGTCTTTTCCCCCTACCGTCTGTTCTCCTTTCCATTCTTTCCTGTCGCTTTTTCTCTTGTCCCCTTTCCTCCTGTCATCTTCTCTTCTAGCACATTTAATCACACTTCCTCTCGTCCTTTCATTTTTCCTCCCAATACATTTTCTTCTCTCCTCTCCCGTCCCCTTTTACCTCCTACCTTCCTCTCTATATTCACTTTCTCCCCTGTCACCTTCACGCCCGTCACGTTTTCTTTCGTCGATTCTCCAATTTCTTCCCTCCAATCAGCTTCCATCTTCTCAGTCTCCTTTCTTGCCATTACTCTGCTCCTTCATTCTCACAGTATTCCCAACTCTTTCCCTCTCGTCTCTCTCCATTCCATCTGACTCCTTGCTAATTCTCATGTCCATCCCCTTCGCAATATCTGTCAGCCTAACTATCTCATTCTGCAGACACTCCACCTTCTGAAAGGTTTCTGCCCATGACTTCCCACAGCCGGGCAAAGCGAAATCCACCCAGCTGTGGCAGTGATCGCACATCAAGTGTCGCTTTGCCTTGACTTGCCGCTTGCAAGGCTACGTATCAGAATTTATTTAATAACTTAACTAACTTAGTCTTTATTAAGACTGTTTCCTGTGTACTACAGCACACTTTATGTTACAGCAGATTTTCATTACACAGCTGACTACCTATTCTATCACGAACGCTAACGTTACCGGTAGTGACCTAATTCAAATACAATCAATTACATTACACTAGACTGCCTTATTATTTAGGTTATACCACGCCCTAGAGAATACGTGGGACACTAGCTACATAAACAAACAGGAGTTCACCCGACTATCGCCCTTGTTTAAATTTAACAACAAAGCTACCTAATCAAAGTATCTAGCAGGGACTGGCTTGCGCAGATATGGTCTTTTGTAAGTAGTTTTATGTTTGTTACTTTATCGCCTATATATTCAACCACATAATAAGGTTTGTTCCGCCAAAACTACTATTGGAAAATTGTAGAACAAATTAGCATACCACTTGCAACTGTTTTCAACTTGTCATTAAAGGAGGAAGTGGTTCCTTTAGAATGGAAAGAAGCAAACATTATATCGTTATTTAAGAAATGTTCCAGAAACAAGTCAGAGAACTATAGACCAGTGAGTTTAACATCGGTGATTTGCCAATTATTAGAAAGACTAATTAAAGGTCACATGGAGGATTTTCTTGTTAAACATAACTTGTTAAACCCATCTCAACATGTGTTTCTAAAATCGAATTCATGCTTAACAAATATGTTATGTTTTTGGAAGATATCACAAAGTGGGTAGACGAGGGATCACCAGTAGATGTCATCTACTTAGATTTTCAGAAAGCTTTTGACAAAGTGCGACATCAAAGATTACTGCTTAAACTAAAGGCCCATGGCATAGGACATTGTTTAATTAACTGGATAGAAAAATGGCTATGAGACATAAGACAAAGGGTAGTAGTTGATGGGGAGGCTTCAAACTGGAAATCAGTTTAGAGTGGGGTACCACATCATTTTCCCATAGTAATTCCTTAATCATATTGTCATGTTGTATTCATTGGTGGTTCTGCATAAATAATATTATTATTATCGAAATGACACTTTAGGAAGTATGCGATGTTGTCCACAGAGATGCATTCGCCGTCAGGAGATGACAGGCACTTCACCCAGCAGTCACAGGAGACGACCGGCCTCCAAACAGTGTCGATAGGCACTCACGGTGGCATATTCCACTGCGATGAGGCTCTCGCCTGCTTCATGCTGATACAGCTGTCGGAGTACAAGGACGCTCGGATCATCAGGTATGATGTCAAGGAATGTGAAAAAAACGTTGTCACAGGAATGATATATTGTGAAGTTATTAAGCCCATTAACATCGTAACATGGTCAATATTTGGGGGTCTGAGGCTCACCAAAACCCTTTCACTGCACCCCTCGCGAGGCGCACTACTAACTCCAACTGCACCCACCTTAAGGCTCACCAAGAACCTCCAACTGCACCCCCATGTCAACATATTGGGGGCCAATCATATACCCAGTCCCCACCAAGAATATTGGATGGGGCCCAGCCCCCCCCCCCCCCAAAGCCCCCAGGTTCCGACGCATATGAAGCGGTGATACATTTTCAATTTAAGCAATTTTCTTACAGTTGCGATCAATTTTTAAGTGAAGAAACGTACGCAAATTAGCTGTCCACTTTCTCTGATACTGTAGTAGATAAACAGATTTTTTTGTTTCCTTATAAGTTAGACGTACTAGAAAATAATAACGTTTTGTCTGCTCAACGAATAGGACGAGAGTTCAAACCGTGCTGGACTCCTGCGATGCAGTTGTTGATGTCGGTGGACGTTACGATCACGAACACAAGAAATATGACCACCACCAACGGTAAGCTTGCAGGGCGAATAGTCTTAATATTGACATTTTCGACCTCTAGGCGCACATAACATATAGTTATGTGGCTAAAATTTGATGGAAATTGTATCAAATTAGAGGTAATTCGGTACAACCATATAATATATAATGTGTAGTGCGTTGCGAACAATGCTTCTACGAAAAATCCGGAAACTCATATACTGGGTTTTTGAAGTATGTACACGCCAACGTCCTATTCATGGTAAGACAACAGCAGTCATTTAAATGAAACAGTTATATAATTATCTAATCATATGTATTATGTATGATCAGCTGTTAATAAAAATAACGGTCGCATTGACATCTAAGTAGAATGCATACTTAGTATTAATGTGACGACACCTTAGTTTTAAACGTTAATGGTATGTTTTCCCGTATCGCCACTTCTGCTGCTACAGGGGATTCAACAAGACGATGAACAGCCTGGATCCTGCCTACCCGTGGACGACGCCGTTGAGCAGTGCGGGTCTCGTCTACTTCCACTACGGCCATCGCATTCTTGCTGGGATCATGGGAAGAGACGAATCGGACGATTTCGTGAAGCGCATCTACGCTAAGGTCTATGAGGAATTCGTTCAGGCCATAGATGCAGCTGACAATGGAAAAAGCCCGAACAAGAAACACAGCGTTGCTAAGTGAGTATTGAAGCTACACAGTCATCCTTCGAACATTGTGTGTTTCCGTGTTCACAAAGGATCTGTACAGGAAACTGAATATTTTGGTGATGGTTAACATTCAGGAACTGTAAGGGAGATGACGGCAGCCTTCACGTCTGTCAGTTAAGAAGTTGGTTCTGCCAACAAGATAAAAGTTGAATCCGTAGATTCTATATACATAAACAAAAGAAAACATATTCACGACACCGAGTATTGTTGTAGGACCATACAGAAGATAGCTATGATAGGCTATGTTTGACGTATTAAAAGTATAATAATAATAATAATAAGTAAATTTGTAAAGCGATGTAAATCTTGACAAAAGTTCATTCGGTGGCCCTAAAATACTTGAAATATATAAGTAGTAAAACTGGTTAGTTATATAAATGATGATAAGTAAATTAATTGGCTAGCTCGTGGCACACACACACACACACACACACACACACACACACACACACACACACACACACACACACACACACACACACACACACACACACACACACACACACACACACACAGTTTTCATCGGTGAAGTTTTGTTTAGTGTACTTTCGTGTGTCGTCGGCATACATATGATAGTTCAGGTTTTGTTGACCGATGATGTCGCTGATTGGGGCCGTGTATATGATAAAAAGCAGTGGCATCGTGCCGAGCCTTGAGGGTCACCGAGTGATCCGGATGTCATTGTCGATGATCACCTGAAGAATGTCATTCAAAAATTACACGACAGGCGTGTGTGGGCGTGCGCGTGTTCATTATACATAATATCTAATTACCTGTATATAAACTCAGCTACATACATCTTATTTAGCTACAGCATACACGTAATTATAATATTATGTGTAATTTTTAATATGAATGTTCGTTACAGATACAGAATGAATTCAAGTCTCTCCGCCAGAGTCAGCTATAGTAACGTAACTAATATCCTTCATTCTCGAGATCAAATCACCGAAGAGAAACAACAGGCGAGTGTGTGTATACTCGTGTGTGTATGTACGTATGTATGTGTGTGTGCTTGCGTTCGTGCATGCCAGGCACTTTCATGGTGGCAACGAGCATATTTATAGTCATTGCTTATTCGTAAAAAACCTTTCCAGCTTCGATCATCTAGTTCTGATTTACTCTTTCTTCCCAGATTCCATACTAATATTGGAACGAAGGCATTTTCTGTCGCTGCACCAAATCGCTGGAATATGCTCCCTCTTAGTGTTAGATCAGTTAAATATTATTTCGTCGTTATCTAAAAACTTACCTTTATAACCTTGTGTATCCACCTTAGCTCCCTGGCGTATCGGTCAATCTGTTGACGACTGTAATATGTCTTATCGCTTTTGAGATTGACTAACACTTTTTAGTGAGCTTGGTTTCCAAGGATTTATGTTCAAAAGAAGATACCATATTATTATGTTTTATTATGTATGGTTTCAAAAACCTTTGTCTATAATAATGCAAAAATACAACTTAAAATGCATATTCACAGGAATGTTTCGACAATGCCATGGAGCTGGCAGGTTACGAGTTCGTTGCCAAGATCAAGTACTTAACTGACGTATGGTGGCCAGCAAAGAAGTTAGCGGATGATGCGAACGAGAAGCATGTTGAGGTAACACTTGCAGTTGTTGTCACAGCAAGTAAGACGTATCTGTTATTATATTGATCACGGTCAGGGGAGTTTTATTTAGAAAAAGGGCAGTGATCTGCGTACATTTTTACACCCAGTGAATCATTATCTAACTATTTACTACATTATTGTTCTCACTGTTTAAATCAAGGTGTCACATTGTGTTTATATGCGAATCCTCTATTTTAAGCGATGACACTGATCTCGTAATAAATGAGGTAACGAAAGGCTAAGTTGAGGGCTAACAACAAACTGACGTGTTCTGGTTGCACTCTGAGATCGTCCATCTTTAAAATAAACATTTCCAGTAAATCTACATGCCCCACATGCAAATATCATTTTCTTCAACTCCATATCGACTTTGTTTCACATCATATGCAATTTCAAAAACAAAATCAGATACCGCCATAACCAAGACTTGGTTCGTTTCTCAAGCAGAGCAACTAGGCCTATGGAAATAATACCGTCAATTGAACTGCGGTCAGTTTCATCATGAAGCGGCTAAGAACGTTCTTAAGTAAATGACGCGTTTTTAAATAAGCGAACATTGAGTCCAGTAATCGTACGTCATTGCCCTTATTTGGTGTCCAGTCGGCAAGGTGATCCGCCATCTTGGCTATACACAAACGAATGCGTCTTGAAACCTGCCCCTGGCTAGTTACTTGGGAAGGTTTTTTATCAGTGTCAGGAAAGAAAACGCAGCAGAATACGAACCGGATACACTGTATATGTTTTCTAAACAAACTGTATTGATCATTACCCGAGATACACACAATTAGTTTGAATCGAATTCGATCATTTGCGACATGTATTAGCATCAGAACGAAAATTGCAGAAAAAAGAAGGATAGGTACTTTTCGCCGATCTAAGAGTTGCCGGTTTGTTTGACAAGGTAACTTTAACTGTAGTACATGTGCAGGTGTTTCCCAGTTCGAAGCTAGTCCACCTGCTGCAAGGCGCTCCCTGGGTTGATCGCATCTTCACCGTGGACGAGGTGCGGGAGACAGAGGTAACTCGTAAACTGTACATCATCACTAAGGAAATTGGTGATGAGAGATGGCAGGTGCAACTTGTGTCAACAAAAGAGGAGCCGTATCTAGTGCAGTCCCCTGTTGGTGAGCAGACCCTGAAAACAATTGGCACTCACGATGGACCGTTCCACTGTGACGAGGCTCTCGCCTGCTTCATACTGAAACAACTGCCAGAATATAAGGACGCTCTCGTCATCAGGTAGGTACCCATGATATTATCTGTTGATAACACTGATAACACTCCAAGTGATCAAATTATATATTTAGGTTATAATAAACGGTTTGTGGATGCCAAGAGAGTGTTGTCAGCAAAATACGAGTTACGAGTGCACTTCAGATGAGCACGTGCGAATTCACAGAGATGACCTATGTGCAAGGACGTGTGTTTGGGGTTTAAATCGTATATGTATGTTTTGTTCTAAGAGTTCACAAGTCAGATTTCAGTTGTATGATACAATAATCATATTGAGCTTACGTTTTTATGAAAGCTGCATTTGACGCAGACGATTGTTGTCGTCATACAATTAAATAACGTTTTATTAACATTTAAGTCGTTCATTTTTCCTTGCACCATATTACTTCGGGTGTATGACGAAGATGAGACTGTACTTCTGTAGTTTATATTTACAAATATTTCTTTGCAGTAATGACAACTAATGAAAACCGAAGCACGTTGGTCGTGATCATAGTTTATATTACAGGTCAACGTATTTTATGTTTATCGTGAAATAAAACTTTTGCTCATTGTCAAATAGGACGAATGACCCCGTCATGTTAGACAGATGTGACGTAGTTGTTGACGTTGGTGGGAAATACGATCCTGCTCGCGACAGATACGACCACCATCAAAGGTATCGCAAAAATACTCGCGCATACGCGCGCGCACACATAACATACGCACACACAAACACGCGTGCGCGCGTGCGAGCACACACACAGTTCTAAATTATACAATTCCGAAATAAAACACCTTATACATGCAGACACACGCGGACACACGCGGACACACGCGGACACACGCGGACACACGCGGACACACGCGGACACACGCGGACACACGCGGACACACGCGGACACACGCGGACACACGCGGACACACGTGGACACACGCGGACACAAGCGGACACACGCAGACACACGCAGACACACGCAGACACACGGAAAGACACACTCACACATACACACACGCAAACACACACACACAACCCCCCCACACACACACTCCTTCACACACACACACCCTCGCGCGCGCGCACACACACACACAGACACACACACACGCATACATACGCAGACACACGCATACACACGCAGACACACGCAGACACACGCAGACACACGCATACACACGCAGACACACGCAGACACACGCAGACACACGCAAAGACACACTCACACATACACACACGCACACACACACAACCCCCCCACACACACACTACTTCAAACACACACACCCTCGCGCGCACACACACACACACACAGACACACACACACTCACACATACACACACACACATACACACACACACACACACACACACACACATACACACACACACACACACACACACACATACACACATGTATCCCTTTCTGCTGCTGTAGTGGATTCAACAAGATGATGAAGAGCCTGGATTCGGCATATCCGTGGGAAACAAAGTTGAGCAGTGCCGGACTCGTCTACTACCACTACGGCCATCGCGTGCTTGCTGAGATCATGGGAAGTGAGGAAGCGGACGAAGAAATGATCAATCGCATCTACAGTAAATTCTATTCAGACTTTGTTGAAGCCGTTGATGCCATCGACAACGGCATTCTGCCAACGAAGGGAGGGCATTTGTAAGTGTCCCTGCAGCAATATTAATTGCTATAATTATATAGTTACGTCATACTACCGATGTCAACAAGCTTCCTGGTTCGTAAAATGTTATTTTAAGTTAAAACATTTTGTTTGCTAAATAAAGGCATAACG